>MU224128.1:2826406-2863109 GCA_018584345.1 Thuja plicata | reverse complement strand
TATGTAACCATAACAAAAACATTCATGAAAATAGATAACACATAACACAAGATATGATATCGCAGAAAACTCCTGTTAGGAAGTAAAAATTGTGGTGGGGATTGTTACCCACAAGAATTCACTATCTACAGATAAGAAGGGGCCAATTGAGGCTTACAATTGGTCACTTCTGATGACCTACCCTATTAGGAGCATTACAGTGGAGACCTGTTAAGATCTACTTTGTTTGAAGCTTTAGCAGCACTGTTAAGTGTGCACTCTGTTAGGAGATTTGTAAAGAATGGTTAAGTCCACCTTCTACAAAAGGATTTTAGATGTGATGCACTTGTTAGAATGAAACTACATAAGTCTTTGATCTAATGATGTATACAATCTTTAATTTCTGATTACAGATCCTATTAAGCTTCATACATATAAGTAATCATCCTTCCATGATTGAATAATACCGTTATCTGCTGGTCGGTAGCCTCTGTATGTTCTTGACAACTGATGTGATATATTTTTGAACTTTGCATGAATTCTACCTTCTTCTCCTTAGATTCTCTTCATGGCTATCAACAACAATGAATTCATAACTCACAATTGATTTGAACATCTATTTATACTTCATTTTGGCTCAATTCTTGATTCATGCTTCGTAAGTTAACTCTAGATCCAAGGTTTACAACTTGACCTTGATCTTTAGTTAGATATGTTTTAGATCCATTAGGATGCTTTAAAACATTTATATAAAGCTTTCTTGACCCTCAAGTTGTGATTTAAAACAAATTAAAACTCTATAAATATAACTACATTGCTTTATCCGTCGTGTAAAACTCAGATCCACTTTTTGCCAGTTCTCTAACTGACTGTCGATTCTGACAGTCAATTTTCTTGGTCGTCGGTGTTCCTTTCTTGAACTAATCATTGGGTATGTCTTTTCTATTCTGTCAGTTTTGTTCTCAAAATTATGTCATCGGTAATGTTCTCAATGTTATGTTATTGACCCATCAGTGATGTCCTGTTCACTTTGTCAGTGCAACACTTGTCAGTATTCATCAGTCAATTCCATACTTAGCATTTTCTCATGACCTTTGTGTTCTGTCGGGTATGCTTGCTATTTTTTGGTAATGCTTGTAGTCTGTCGGTAATTCTTGTAGTCTACCGGTGATCTCTATCAATGTTTTTCACTAAGTGTACTAATGGAAAAATTAATGTCATCAATCTCCCCCTTTGACATTAGTATCAAAAACATGATATGTGCAACATACTAAGTGTATTAGTATGTACACCTATGTATACTCCTTCCTTAGTCATTTGAATGACTCCCCCTATGTATATGATGGTAAGTGTAAGTATATATACATATCCTTATGTACTTATCTTTTTTATATATGTACATAACTTTATCTTTTGTACATACAATATACATTTCCTTTCCTCCTTTTTTGATTCTAAAGGCAAAGGTACTTACAACTTATCAAAAAGGTGGGAATGAGAGGACTTGATCTCCTCCATCATCTTTTCCCATTTCTCCTTTAGCATTTCTAGAGCCATGTGCTCCAGTGATAACCTTACATGTATATCATAGATGTTGTCTACTACAGACATCTCAGGGGTTGCAATAAGATTTCTTGCATCAGAAATATATTGTTGTAGAATTGTAAGATTAGGAAGAATGTGTGCCTATAGTTTTGTAATCTCACCTCTTAGTTGAGTTTCAGCATCTCATATTTCATGCCTTAGCCTGTTAGCCTCTATTACCTTTTCATGATGCACCTTTATACTGTCTGCATGTGAGGTTAGGCTCTGTGCACTTGCTGTGACATTAGAATCTATTTCTGCTAATTTGTCACTATTTTCTTTTGTAAAATTCTCAAGTGTGCACATCTTTTGAACTAAGGTGATTGCTTCAACAATCAATGGCTCTAATTTTTCAATGAGTTTAGAGAGCTTTACCTTGTTCAATGCCACTTCTTGGCTGATTTTATCAATTAACTTGTATTGGTACTTCTTTTCTACTTGTTCTTCCATAGCTTGTTCTGCATCGATATTCAACTCTAAGATTGCGTCAATAAGAACAGCAATTTGTTCCTTAACTGTAGTGTTTGCTTCAAGTTTTACTTCAAGAACAAGTTGTTGGAGAATGTCTCTTGCCTTGTCAAGTGCCATTGTTTCCCTGTGTTCTTGTGTCATTTCCTTTTGTATGGCTTTTCTTTGACATATCACTCCAAACTCTTGAATTTTATCACTGTCCAAAGTGGTAATATCCCAGTTTGGAACTTCTATCACTTCATCCAGTGTGACAACCAAGATGTCTTTCTTTACTATTTTCTTCTTCTTCTTCTTTGGCTGGGTGACAGATTGATGTACTACCATCTGTAAAGTGTGAGATTGGGTTGATTTTGTAGGTGAGGGTCAAGAAGATGAGGCATCCTTGTGTATCTGTTCTGAGGCCACCGGCTGGTTTGGTGAAGATGTCTCCTCATTTTCCTTGGGTGTATCAACAGATGTATCTTCTTTAAGTTTTATACCTTCATCCTACTTGACTCCTTCACTTTTGTCTTTTTCTTCAACCTTTCTCAATGTATCATTAGTTTTGGTATCTGCCTCTTTTATTTGATCTTTTGACACTTCTTGTTGGTTGTCGGTTGCATCCTTCATTTCTATATCTGTATCCTTGTGAGTGTTGGATGCATCTTTGTTTTCATTGGTACCCATATCCTTGGGTATATTATCATCTTTCTTAGATTATTTATCCTGACTTGACAGAATATCAATAGCATCTATTAATATATTCATGTTTGTTGGTGTATTAACTGTTGCAGTGTCAATATCTGTGTCATGTCCATCGGTATTGCCCTTTGCAGCATTAATGTCTTCATATTTTTGAACATCTACTGTCAGGTCTTGTCCTATAATGGTATTGACAATGTTGTCTAACCATGATTCATCATTTATATCAACATCTAAGTTACCTTTTATTGACAATTCTTCTTTGGTAACTTCTTCATCCTCTAAACTTATGTGGATGGGGCTTGCTAGTACTTGATCATCATCACCATTTTTTGGCCAGTCTTCATCTATAATGTCAATCTATTTTTGGCCTGTTATTTGTACCTCTTCACTATCTAACTCAAATGTTGAGTTATCAGTTTTAGTGATGGTTTCCTTCTCATGACTGCTTTCCTCATCAGGGTTGAGTATCTCACTCCATATCTTATGCATTTCTTGTTCAAGCTCTATAAGCTTCTCTTTAAGAAATTTATAAGCTCTCAACTTGGGTGAGAAGATTTTCACATATTTCACCATGATTTCATTGATTTCTTCTTTCTTTGATTCAGGAGGCATAGGAGAAACCAGTACTCTTTCTCTTATCCTTTTCTCCTCATGGAGTGCAAAAGTGAATCTAGAGGATATTATATCAAATAGTTCTTGTGGAACATCACATGTAGTGAATTGTAGTGGGACATAATAGTGCCTACAAATCTTAGCAATAAGTGCATCCTCAATCTTATTCTGTTCTACAGTATCCCATCTTAACCATTTTCTAAACTTAGGATGTCCAATAGATGCAGCTTCAGAAATATACTTACATATTTCATCAATGTCTTCAGTGGGTGATGTAACCTTTGCTATTTCCTTTGCTTGTTTTATAGTGTCAGGTTCATCCATAGCTAAATCCTCTAAGTCCTCATTGGTCTAAACATATTTTCTCCTTTGGGCAGGTGCCCTAGCTAGTTATTTTTCCTTTTGTGTTTCAGGTTTCCTCTTATACACCTTTCCTTTCACCATGGGAGAAGGAGTTGCATCTTTTGTTGTTTGACTCCTTGTTCTTGATTTCTTAGGTGGAGGAGAAGGTGGTGAATTAGACTTCTCTTCCTCTGATTCATTTGGCTCTGATGTATCACCGATGGGAAGCTGGTCCTCAGTGAGTTCCTCCTTACCCTCTTGTTCCTCTTCACCTTCTCTTTCTTCTTCTCCTTCAGAAGATATGTTCAAGGTCTTTTTCAAGTTCTTCACCATTCTTTTTGACTATTTTACAGCCTTCTTGACAACAAGATTTGTTTTAATCTTCTATTTGGCCTCTTCATAGGTACCAAATCTCAATTGTTTGTTGTCTACTGGTTCATTTAATAGTGCCTTGATGCACTCATTAGCTAATCCTGCTTTGATTTCATAATCCAATTTTGAAAGCCATGATTTCCTTGGTACTACTACTTGTATGTATGAGAAGTCAGTATCTACCATGAAACATATTTCTTCATAGTGTTCCTCTATCAGATTCTCAGGACGTCTAGTTGTTGCTTGCAGCATTTCCTTAATGGTTTTGAAATACTCATGCATAACATTATCAAAATCTGTTCCTAGTGATTCTATGAATTCACTTATCTGAATGGTTATGGGTCTGCTTGTGTCCCATGTAAATTTTCCAATGGAAGGAGAGTATTCTTCAAAATAAAATAATATGCACATTATGAGGGAACCAAACTTACATGTGTTTGTCCTTGAAGACCTTATTGTGCACATGTTCTCCTCAAATTGATGTAATAGGATCTCTGCTAGATCTATCTTCTTCCCCTGTTTGATAATCTTGTATGTTGTGCTCATAGTAGTACTAGATATGTTGTTCATTTGGCTTGCTTGAAAAATATTATATCCAACAACACATGCTCTAAACTTTAGCTCTACGTCGGTAATGGTGTTGACCTTTAGTGCCCTTTTATCTAATTTAGCACCAGTTAGTTTTTCAACTTCTACTAGAGATGGATGTTTGTGAGCCTGTGGTTTATCAGTTGTAGGATAACTAGTAACCACATGAATAACATCCTTTGTTATTTCCTTTGGTTTGTTTAGCCATAGAGTCTTGTCGTGAACTCTGCTAACAACAATTTTTATCCATTCTGTTTTGAAAACCTTGGGAAAATGTAGTGCATTTGTGAGTCCCTTTACTTCCAAGTGTTTGTGCTCTTCTTTGAGCTTTCCAACATCATCACATAGTTCCCTATAGGCATTATCTAGGTCTAGATCTCCTATCTCCAAGATCTTGCAGTGAATATAGGACCTTACATCCTCTACCAGTAAAACCCTAGGTGGGATTAGGGAGAATGCTCCGGAATCGTCAGGTTGTGAAGCTATTTCAGGATGTAACTTGTATTTAGGTTCAGCACGTGTTCCTCTACTAATAAGCTTGAAATATTTCTTCTTATCCTCCTTAATTTTCTCTACTCTAGAATTCGATGCCATCTTGTTTGCAATTTAGGGCTTTTCATAAATAAAACAGTGTTGTTGGTGAGTGTATTTACTTACAAATTCTCTATGATTGCCTATGAATGTGAATGCTTTTTGTCAAATTGATTTCTACTAGGTCGCATTCCAATCTGCTCTTAAATCACTCTAGTCTGCTCTTCTCTGCTCAAAAATCGTAGTTGCAAAAATGAGTTTACCCGTCGGGTTTTTTATAACCTCTTTGTACCCTAAGTTGTCATTAATGCTTACCAACTCATCGGTATATGAAGACTGATTGTGTTGGTAGAGACATTCATAACATCTTCATTGTCTATGCAAAGCATTATGGTAGCTAGCGGTTTTGGAGATTTCACCGATGATTGTCGGTGAGGTTGCGAAGACAGCTTTTATCGATTCAACATTCACCGATATCTGTCGGTTTACACTTAGCTTGTGTAATGACTGATACATTTTGGTAAGTAATGCTAACTTTTCTATGTGTGTTCACCGATGCAAATTGTTCCCAATAATCGATGGTTGCTTTTTAATAGTTTAGCAAATAACAATATATTGAATCTTTATTCATGCTAATATTACAATATGAACTATGTGTAATGGAACCGATGCATAGTAAAACTTGTTATAATGCAGTTCCATACTTACTTGTGCAATCTAGTTGGATGTAGTGATGTCACCAGATCCATTGGATGAGGTGTCACCATTTGCATTACTTGTTCCAGTAGCTTCAGTGTTAGTGGCTTTTACCCACATCTTGTTTCTCATTCTTTTGATGTCATCAATGGTATTTCCATTGGGATGTGTACTTGTGTCTGTCAGTCGGCCTTTGCAATATTTTGTCACATGTCCAACCTTATGATAGTGTAAGCATGCCATTCCTAGATTGGTCCAACCTCTTGACCTTCTGGTCCATTTTCTCATACAGTTGGCAGCAATATGACCATACCTTCGACATGCTATGAAATTTACCCATGTGTTATAGTCCCAAACATATGAGTTACCTACTCTTGCTTGTTTATAGATTTTACCAGTTTCCTTTGGTGTCCATGCCTTGTTGTTCTTTTTCTAGCATTCCTTATGTGTATGCCCATTCATCTTACATGTAGGATAGTACTTGTCCATATAGGTTTTTCTCTTTGGATTTGTCACTTTAGATCTGCACTCATGTGCTTTGTGTCTGTTATTTTGACATTTATAACAATTACCAATAAAAGTAGATTGTGCTTGAGAAATACCTTTCATTTTGCTTCTGTAGATGTTTGATGTGTGGCTTGGTTTTCCACAGTGATTGCATGATAGCTTCTTGGATCTTGGGTTTGTGAAAGCATTCCTCTGATCTGGTTGATTAGAAGATTCACCATTCTTGTTGTACCCTAATCATGTCTATTTTTTGACTCTCCTTTGTCCATCAAGAAAATCATCCATCCTTTTTTTTCTATCCTCGGCCTTTTTAATTAATTCATTGTGTTGATTCTGGACTTTGATTTCATGCTTCAATTTTTCACTCTCTTCTCTAAACTCACCAATGATCTGTATTCTTTCAATGAGTTCTATATTTAATCTATTTTCTTCTTGACTCATAAGAATAATCTGGTTGGTAACCTCAAGGTGATGCTCAGTGAGTCTTAGAATCTCTGATTCTTTCTCTTGTAGTTTCTCTATAATTTTCCTCCTATCATCAATGGCTAGTGTTCTTTCATTTTCTTCTTTTCTTGCATCATTCATGACATCAATCATTTTCACCATTTGAGTCTCTTAACCAATTTGCAACATCTTGATTTGATCTATCAGATGTAGATTGACCTCTTGTATACTTGTAATTTCTTTAACTGATGCATCTGAAGCTTTGCTCATTGATGATTCTGTTGTTTCAAAGTAATATTGTATTTCTACATCTTTGTAGTCTTTCTCATTCAACCTGGTTGCCATAATCTTTCTTTCATCAAGAAATTTTCTCAGTTTTATTCTCGTCTCCTTATGCTGCTCATAGTTTATTTGCATTTGTAATTTCTCATTCTCAATAGTCATGTCCAGTCTAAACTTTTCCATTGCTCCGATCTTTGCTCTCAAGTCTTTAATATTTTCAAGAGAGAGACTTATCTCTAATACCAATTGTTGGAATTATATTAGAATGATGTACTAAGAGGGGAGGGGTGAATCAGTACCTCTAAAAATTTTCTTGGTTAGCCCATTAACCCTTAATCGTCAGTTTGTAAATTATCTTATCTAACTATTCATCTTTCTTTATGTATATGCAATCATATCATAAGTTCTTTAGTATGTAACCATAACAGAAACATTCATGAAAATAGATAACACATAACACAAGATATGATATCACAGAAAACTCTTGTTAGGAAGTAAAAACTGCGGTGGGGATTGTTACCCATAAGACTTCACTATTTGCAGATAAGAAGGGGCTGGTTAAGGCTTACAATTGGTCACTTCTAATGACCTTCCTTGTTAGGATTATTACAGTGGAGACCTGTTAATATCTACTTCATTTGAAGCTTTAGCAACACTATTAAATGTGCACTTTGTTAAGAGATTTGTAAAGAACGGTTAAGTCCACCTTCTACAAAAGGATTTTAGATGTGATGCACTTGTTAGAATGCAACTACATAAGTCTTTGATCTGATGATGTATACAATCTTTAATTTCTGATTACAGATCCTATTAAGCTTCATACATATAAGTAATCATCCTTCCATGATTGAATGATACCTTTATTTTCTCGTCGGTAGCCTTTGTGTGTTCTTGACAACTGATGTGATCTGTTTCTGAACTTTGCATGAATTCTACCTTCTGCTCCTTAGATGCTCTTTGTGGCTATCAATAACAATGAATTCATAACTCACAATTGATTTGAACATCTATTTATACTTCATTTTGGCTCAATTCTTGATTCATGCTTTGCAAGTTAACTCTAGATCCAAGGTTTACAACTTGACCTTGATCTTTAGTTAAATATGTTTTAGATCCATTAGGATGCTTTAAAACATTTATATAAAGCTTGCTTGACCCTCAAGTTCTGATTTAAAACAAATTAAAACTCTATAAATAGAATTACATTGCTTTATTCATTGTGTAAAACTCAGATCCACTTTTTTTGGGTTCTCTAACTGACTGTCGGTTCTGACGGTTGGTTTTCTTGGTCATCGGTGTTCCTTTCTTGAAGTGATCATCGGGTATGCCTTTTCTATTCCATCAGTTTTGTTCTCAAAACTGTGTCATCGGTAATGTTCTCAATGTTATGTTATTGACCCGTCGGTGATGTCATGTTCACTTTGTCAATGCAACACTTGTCATTGTTCGTTGGTCAATTCCATACTTAGCATTTTCTCATGACCTTTGTGTTCAGTCAGGTATGCTTGTTGTTTTCTGGTAATGCTTATAGTCTGCCAGTAATGCTAGTAGTTTGCCGATGATCTCTATCAATGTTTTTCACTAAGTGTACTAATGGAAAAATTAATGTCATCAGTCCTTTGTTCTACCAGAGGTGTCTCTTCTACTACTTTTTAATTCTGCATTGTGGAACTTCTGTAGCTCTATGTGTTGCCTTAGCGATTGTAGAAGATATACAATCTACCTCTTCATTTGCTATAGCAACAACAAAAGTTCACACCTCTTTAATCACAAACTTCTTCCTCATCTTATCCATCATATCTTTTGTAATGCTACTTTGCTTGGCTAAATCATCAACTTTTTTCCTTACTCTTCTCTCTATCAAAGGTGCCTTCAATTGTGAATGAATTTTCAAATAGGTTTCTTCATATGTACCAAACCTAGGAGTACTAGTATCAATAAGTTTGGACAATAATTCATCAACATGAAGTGATACAATATCACCATCAACCTCATATCCCATCGGTAAAGCCCAAGAATTTCTTGGTTGTACTGCCTAGATCATGCATGTATCAGTATCCACAACAAAACATATGTCCTCTTTATATTTTTATACAATACCAGTTGGGATACGTTCTCTCTCATGCATATGTTTTTGAAAGTATTTTAATTAACCCCACATAGCACTGTTAAAGTTATTTCCTAACATCCTTATACATTGTTTAATTTGCACTACTGCAGGTTTATCGATTGACCTATGAATTTTACCAATACTAGGGAAATGGTTCTACAAATAGAAGAATATACATACCAGTAGGGAACCATACTTGAATGATTATTTATTATATTTCCTAATTCTCTCCATGTTCACAAAGAACTAACTTCTCATGAACTCACATAGGTTATATCGAGCATTCTCCTTTACCATATGATAAGCGACTTGAATACCACCATTGGGCACACTGTTCAATCAGATCGACTGATAAACCTTATAACCGATTACCATCAAAGAAACCTTCACCTTTCTATCTTCAATGTCAATAATAGTCATAGCACACTAATCTTTCTTTGACTTTGTTAGGTGAGTGAACTCACCAGCTAGAATCATTCTCAGAATAGGCACATCACCAGTCGCACACAAACCTATCACCGTATGAATAACCTCTTTCATAATCTTAGACGGTCTGTCCAACAATAATAAATGATCATAAAATTCACTTAGTACATATCTTATCCAATTGAATTCAAATTCTTTAGGTAGGTCAACAACATAATCAAAACCCTTCTCAATCAAATGCTTGTGCTCATTCTACAAACCAACACCATTTCAAATTCTAGTAAATGAATTGAAAATAGCACTGTAACCAAGATCTTCAATCTTGCAATTAATGAAGAATATTACATCCTTACTTAATAACACACCATTCAGTATCAAAGAAAAGGCACCAATGGGATCATTTTCTACTGCTTTGAGTGGATGCAATTTGAATACTCACCTCAGCTCCTCAGTAATCTCTGTGTGTGTGAATATTGTACCTGCAAGATGCAACACAACACTTCAATATGTCATTGCATCAATGGTTAGAATCATCAAATTCAATTGAAAAACATAGAAAACCAAAGGAAATTGACATATTTCTTCCTATCTAAGAAGAGTATGATTAAGATATAATTGCCCTCAGATTATGCATAAATCAGCGACACATTCAATCCTAGAATGGAAGATTCATCAAGAAATGAAGCTAATTAACATACAATTCATGCTTAAAATGATGCAAATGATTAAATTTGAAGCACAAAAGAAAGTTATCTAATTAGCTATGTGAGATTATGAAACAAAAATGATAGCATAAGAGTGCATTAAGAATTCTAAAATTATGGGCAACATAAGAGTGCATTCAATATTCTAAAAATTTGGGAAAATTGAGCTCAAAATTCAATCCTTTTATAGAAGAATTTGAGGAATGAGTGGTTGAGATTGATTTATGAGGAGAGGCGAGGATTGAATCTTTGGTGATCCATGTGAGTGATCCATGTGAGTGATCCAAGTGAGTGATCTCTCATTGGTTCATGGATTGACTTTCCATGTGCAAGTGATGAGTTGTAATTAGAGACTTTATTTAATTCCTTTTAATTAATTACTTTAGCCAAGGATTTAATTGGGTTGATTTGATTTAAATAGGCCAAGGTAATTAATGTGAGTTAGTGATTAAATCAATTTGATTTTAGGAGATTAAATTGATTTTGATGAATTATGTCAATAATCAAATAATTGGATTGACATAATTAGGGGTATGATCACATTTAGGGAAAATAGGGTTTCTAGTTAGAGTAGACAAAATTAGGGTGGTTACATTTTCCCATCTTTGAATTGATATGTGAGAAATGCATTGATTCAAAGAATGTCTGATATTGACTTCAGGAAGTTTGAGAATTCCGCACTTGATTGAACAAAATATAGCTGATGAGATCAGTCTTGTATTTGATTGAACTAAGACTAATAGTATCGAATTTGAACTTGATCAAATAAAGGTTGATAAAAAAAAATCTGAAGATACCAATTTTGAACTTGATCGAATGAAAATTAATAATATTGACTATGAACTTGATCGAACGAAGGTCAGTACGAAGCTACTGAGAGCTTAAGGTATCAATTCTGAACTTGATCGAACGAGAATTGACAATACTGACTCCGAACTTGATCAAACAAAGGTGAGTACAAAGCTGTTGAGAGCTTGATAAAGATCTGAGAGATTGTAGGCATATATATCCAGCTTGTTAAGCACTTAAGCCTTCTATCCAACAGTCCCAACTTGACCGAAGGAAACTGCCATGCCCCTAGTCTTTTGATGATGAAGTCAAGTTTGCTATTGGAGAAAGAATTTGATTTATTTTGAGTGTGATCATACCCCCTCGAGAATGAAATCAAAGGAAATAGAATAAAATCCCTCTTTAGAATGACAATTGAATGGACTAGGTCGATTGGATCAAGAAAGAATCAATTAGAAGATGAGATGAAGTGAAAGTGTGTTAAGAGAAAATACAATTTTACCAAGTTGACTACTTGAAAATGTAAATTTTGAGTCTGAAAAAATGATATATGACCAAGATTTTGATGAGTGATGTGCAATTTTGTTGATAGAGAACCGAGAAAACTGAATGTGTAAAGCCTGTGAATCAATTTCTAAATATATAGAGCAATTTTGCATTTGTTGGAGAGTGTAGTAAATTTTTTTACTATGCTATTGAAAACATTGTCCTTGCATTCGATTTCATTCCCGATTGATTTTAGAAGAACAAAATAGAATTTTGAGAGTCTAGGAAGGATTCTAGAGCTTCTAGACATCTCAAAAAGGTCAATATAAGTCTCAAAAATCACTTTTTACCCATTCATTTGCACTTTTATCCTTAGTAAATCTTGAGCTCTATATGGAGAGACATCAATTCGAGCTAGCATGTCATCACCAGTGCCTGACCCACTATGCACAGCCGATGAGTACATCGAGACCTATCTTTGTACACTTTCTTATTTTCATTTGTCACTTTTTTGCAGTAGTTAGGAGCAATTGAATTTTGAGTCGCATCCGGTATTCTGGATCACATCTTGTCAATCTTGCATTGCATCTAGTTATTTTTTAAATTTTTGGATCACATCTCATAAAAATAGGGTCGCTTCGCGTAGGTCGTCAGAGGGTCATTTTTAGGATTTTTTGACCAAACTTTGAATTTCATCGCGTCCTACAAAAACATGGTCACATCTCATATCCTGCTTCACATACTATCAAAATAGGATCACTTCTTGAATTCCCCATCACATCCAATAAATTTTTGATCGTATCCAGGAAAAATAGTGTTGTTTTCAATAAATGGAGTTAGTTTGTCCAATTTTGACTATTTTTCCTCTTTGTGAAGGCAAAAGACTTCATTGTTAGATGTTTTATGTAGGATACTAATGTAAATCTGTAATTGTGTGATTGAAAGATTGATTTCCAGGTTGTGTCTCTTTGAGGACCTCGTCATGCATGAGTCCTTGCATTATCGTGCTCCTTGACTGATGCAAAGCTTTAGATCATTGTACGTCTTGGTTTATTGTCCTTTATAGATTTACCTGATATTATGGTAAATCAAGGGTTGTTGATTGCTCTTGCTGAGAGATGACATTCAGAGCATAAAACCTTTCATCTCTCAAATGGCAAGATGACAGTCACTGCGGAGGATGTGTGGTGTATCCTACGCATTCCTGTGATGGGATGGGAGGTTCCATTTAAGTCACACTCTACTGTAGCAATTGCAGCTGCACAAATATTTTTCACATATCTTGTTATAGGATGGAGATACCTAGCCTGGGATCGATCACTATGAGCGGTTACCCATTTTTCTTTCTGGGTTGATAGGCAGTATCCTGATGCCAGACCGAGGATAACATGGGTTCATGTGCGGTTGGGTAGATACATTGGAGAAGATGATAGCCTCCACACACAAATTTGGCTGGGGGAGCTATATATTAGCACATATGTATAGATAGCTTCACGATATTATATATGAGTTTTCCTGTAGCATGATTGTTAGCATTCTGATATAACACATCTAGGCCTAGGATCACATCCCAGTGACATGACCGATTGTTGACAGGCAGAGAGTACCAGAGGAGCCTTATGTGTATATGTATTTAGGTTTTAAACAACAGCCCCACCTGGGTAAGCTGGAATACTGGCGATGAGTCCTTGATGATGTCACAATGGTCGAGTGGAGGCCATATTTATATTGTGAGGAGTGGACCTATTATAGGTGACATATACCTTATTTCATTCAAAGAAGGTACCTGATTGGCCGAACATGGTATATTGTGGAGAGATTCATTGTCACATGTGTCCTTGGATAGTACGGCTAGATACAGGGCATGTCATAGGATTTGACTGCATATCCTTGCATTCATGATGAGGAGGCATAGTGGGGTGCCCATTTATGTTATGAGACTGCACAGTTAGAGATCAACTAAATGGTTTCAGTAGGGTGGTACTATCTTCCAGATGTTTCCGATGTTGGCTACACTAATGTGTATCTTGGTCATCTTCTTTAGTTTTGATTCTCTTTAGTTATAGAGCCTGATGAGATAGCACCTCACATTGAGGATGCTTTAGATTATGATCATGCACATGATGGACCTATGAGAAGCAGAGGTGGAGCAGATAGAGGGGGTGGTGGGAGAGATGGGAGAGGTGGTGGTGGTAGAGATGGCAGGCACTCTCCTGCGGACAGAGGTCAGAGACATGGCTGTGATGAAAGAGGTGATGATGGTGATGAAAGGGGTGGCAGTGGTGTGGGTGTGGGTGTAAAGGGCAGATGTACTTGGTTTCGATTCATGCCTCCACACATGTATCCATGTCTGTTACTTATGAGGTAGCAACAACAACAACAAAGATCTTTAGGGAAAAGGCCTAGTGGGGGAGGTGGACCTCTAGGATAGGATCCTCCATGAGATACATGCAGGGATATAGGAAGGGATGGAGATCCTCTATCATAGTTCTGCAGAGAGAGAGAGAGTAGATCAGAACACATATTACTACTTTAGAGACATTGTTGGCAGATAGGGATAGAAAACTTGAGATGATGAGATCAGAGAGGGATATACAGGCCTATATAGCCACTCATCAGGACCAGAGAGCTCCATGTTACTTCACTTTGTATTGTGTTGCAATGCAACATCCACATAGAGAACCTCAGTATTCCATTGTAGCATAGCAGTCAGAGGGAGCTATGCCTCCATCAGCTCAGCCATGAGTAGATGCACCTAAGCCTCCTCCTAATTAGGGAGAAGGTGGTAGTCAGACATGACTTGTGATTATATTTGAGTTTTTTGTATATTGATCCTTCTGTGATCATCCTTTGTACTACAGACATTTGATATCTGTGTATATGCTTTATCATGATCTCGCTGATACTTGTTTGTAGACATTTCAACTTTTTTGATCCAATAGTCACTGATATATATCTGAGATAGCATCTTCTAATTCTAATATGTTCATTGGTTCTCTTGTTGATGTATGTGATAGATGATTAGATTGATGCACATTTTGATTATGTACCTGGTCTTTGATGATTTAGAATAGATTGATGTGATAACACCATTTATGCTCTTTGATTATTACTGATATATAGATGTGTTAGATGATTCTATATGGATATGCAGATGTTTGTTTTTGAGATTTTCTTGATGAAAATATATGTATGGATGGACTTGGGGTGTAAAAATAAATGCAATACTCGAATGCTTTGTTTTTATATTTTCTCTTTTCCCATTATGAATGCAATGGATATGTAATGACATGAATATATCAGTAACATAGATTAAGTCATCAAACTTGAATTTTGAATGAGCCAGGAAATAATTTTGAGCTCAAGTCCTTATGCTGTTTGAAAATGAATCATGTAATCTTAAATACAACTAAATGCAGACTTCTAGGACTATCAGTGATTTGTGTACATTTTAGCATTTGTATCATCATAGGGTGTTTGTGTAGCGGACATCATCAGATAGTAAAACTATCACTAATACCTAGAAAGTATCATGAAAGTATGAATACTATTTTTATTGGATGCAATGTCAAAAATAAACCTAAGCATCAAGGCATAGAGACCAGGATGAGTTTTCAGTTATCTCCTTTTTCTTTAAGAATCATCCTTTGTTTGTGTGTAATATAAGATACACAACCCGCAATGACCTTCAATATTCATATCCTTGGGTACATAATGTGTCATAGACATTACTTAGAAATTTATTAGAAACGGACAAGGAAATTGGTTCAACCTGTAATGCCCCGCCAGGGAACCCAAGAGAACTAACCTAAACATGCAACCAAGATAACATGATAATTTTTTTTTTGAAATTTTTATAAACAATAATGTTAACAATGTGGAAGAAACACATGAGATAACATGACATACACATAAGTACAACTCGACAAAGGTTACAAGTCTTGAGGTTCCTTGACATATAATTACTTAAGAAAAATAATATATGAGAACAACTATAAAGGACTTAACACAAAGGATACAATAAGCGAATCCAATAATATACATCTCATATAATAAGACCACATATACAACTGATACCCAAGGTATACAAAAGAATTAGCATCCACCACACAAGTCACAGGGTATGCAATAATATAAAACAATACAATACATCCTTTGAAAGGATGATAACCAATATACACATATGGTACAAGTATACAACTCATGAAACTGAACAAGTCTCCAGAAGAAGAATAAGAAGATAGAAGAAAAAGAACTGTAACAAGGAACATCCAAGCATGAAGATGAATGTCGGATCTCAATGGTAATAAGAATCACTACCCCCCGACCGTGTAAAACAAAGTTCCACTCCCACTGTGCTGAGGAGATAATAACAGGCCCACTCACACGGGTATACAACAAGAAGGAAAACATCAAAGGTATACAAGACCATCATAAGAAAAGCATAGGAAGATCCTAGAAACTCTCTAATTCATAATAAGGAAATCTACACAAAAATACCAGAGGTAACCGACACAGGTAGGATAACCTAAGATGTATATAGGAAGGTGTCATCATGTACGTATAACCCTTGATTTTTTTCCTAGAAATCTCTCAATAGATCCTGAAACTCAAGTGACCATACATGGTATCAATGACTTTTCAAACAAATAAAGTCACTAACTATGCCAGATACACACCCCTCAAGGAAAAAAGCATCAACTCATCCTCCATCTTAGCCTATAATAGCGCTCCAGTATGGGTGAGACTTAATATCTTATTAGATTATACTAAGGCATCCTAATAAGTTATTATGTTATCACTTGTTAAAAAATTGCTTACAATAAATTATCCTAGAAGCCACTTGTGAGCTCCGACACTTATTGTAATCCACCTCCTACTATACAACTAGGTAACCTACCCTAGGTTCACAAAATAACATCATAAAGGTATATCATAAACCTCATCACTGATTCCCACTCATATAGGGATACATCCTCAAAGAATCAATTCCCGCTCATATAGGGATACACCCTCAAAGAATCATAAACAATATCAAAGAGAAGAACATAACTCTCAAAACTAGTTCTTGCCCATACAAGAACTATTGGTTCTCAATTAACCAAAACCACTAAGAATACTCTCACAAGATCACATAAGACTAGTTAAACAACCAGGTTGGTTAAAAAGATCAAGACTCAAAAATGATCTCAACAAGAACATGCATTGAAGTACACAAAACACCAAAGAAATAGAAAACTCAAAACCTTTTGTTTTACCTCCTGATAGCCAACTAATTCCAACAGACAACCAACACATAACAGTATCGCAAAAAGAAGAGAAACACACAATATTTTCAATCAGTCACTCAGAAGACACATCATTGCATAATGAGTACGATTCCAGAAAGGCAATAATATTCAGTGATAAACTCATTTATAGTCACACTATGCAAATTAGTTTATCTGATAAAATTACTAACAATAATATAATTCAATTTTCCAAAGAGAATGCACATAAAGCTTCTATAGATTAATTTATAAGATTCACATCATATAAATTAACCTATTTAATAATTACTAAATATTTAACTATAATTATAAGTAATAGTTTACTGGATTCATTCACATAACGATCCAAGATTTCAAAATAAATGTACCAAAAATAAGGTTTGCATAAGTTCACTTATCTAAATAACTTAATTCCTTAACCAACATAATCGATGTCAAAACAATAACCTTAAATAAACGAATCCCATCATTACAAATAATGATCTAGAAATGATATTAATAAGAATATTACTTATTAATTATTATTTCAATTAATAAGCATTATTAATTAAAATAACGACAATACACATTAACTCATAAATTTATAAACAACTTTACAAAAAGAAAACTATTAGTAACTTAGATATAATTAATATAATAATAACAAAAAAACTATTAATAACAGTAATTCATTATTAAATATTAATATAACTAAACTTAATATTTAACTCAAAAGTTTTAATCCAACTTAATTAAAATTTAACTAATATAAATATTAAATAAAAAAACAAATTTTATTAAACCCAACACTAACAAAAATAAAACTATTTTTAAAAAAAAGTCAAGTGGGGGTGGTCCCCGTGGATCCCAGCCCATCGGGCTCCCCGTGGGCCCCCCTATCAACTCCCTTTTGGGAGACTCCCAATGGGGAGTACCGCGGGCCGCAAGACCTGCGGGCCCCTGTGGTCCCCCCTTGGGAGCCGCGGGGGTGGTAAAAATGTGGAGGGGGTACGGTGGCCCCTGTCACCCACCCCAAAGCATTTTTATTTTTTTTAAATTTTTATTTTATAAAAAGAAATTATGAACAATTTTTGTCCTAATAAATAGGACTATTTTCTTTATAAATTTGCTGGTGAAATTCAAGCAAGCTATATATTTTTTTATATATTTATTTTTTCAATATTGAATAAAAGGGTAATCCTTTTTCAATTAATAATTTGCTCAAACCTATTCTCAATAATAGGTTTTTTTTAAAAAAAACTCCAACGCAAGAAAAGGAGGGATTTTCTTTTGACATGCATATTGATAATAACAAGAAACATTCCAAATCTAATATTTTAATTTTTTTTTCCAAGAAGAGTCTTATTTTTCTTTAAACATGCAAATAACCCATTGTTCTTGTTTTCATGCAGGACTGGATCTGGGATTTAGCCAAGACCTGGTAAGGCAAGGTTTCTTCTTTCTAAGGTGAGTTATTCACAGATCTGGGGATTAGAAGACAATAAATATAATTTCTCAATCAAAAAAGACATTTTTACAAATCAAAACCCTAAGGGCATTGTTGAAAACTGATTCATTCCAATTGAAAACCCTAATACCCATATGCACCTAATGCCATAAAATGAAATCCTTTATGCCCACAAGCACAGATCTGACATGCAAACTTGAAGAAAAACACAAAATTGATCCAAGAATATATTTCTTCACTTGTAATCCATAAACCACACAATAATCAAACAATGAATGATCACACAAAGAATCCTAGCTTTTCATATGCATGGAAGATGAGGATCTGAAAGCTAGACTTGACATGAACAAGATCCTACCTTTGTAACTGGTGAGAAGAACAAACCCACAAATCCAAGCAAGAAGAATCCAAAAAATGCTTTAAAATGCTCTCAAGCTTTCACAAATCCTTCATCACCTGATTTTCCTTTCTCCCCTGACTGAACAACCTCCAAAATGGCTTTCAATCCAAGGATATAGAAAACCAAACAATTAGGTTTTCAAAAAGTGAAAACCCTAAAGGGAATATAAATTATCTAATTAATAATTAAAAGAAATTTTTTATTTTCAATTTTCACTTAAAGCATGCATAACTCAACCTTAGAATATAAGAACAAAGTGTTAAATTAAAAATGCATGTGAGAATATATTTCAATTAAATTAATTAATTAATCATGCAACTTAAAGTAATATTCAATAAATCAATATTGCACAATTAATTAAATTTAATATTTATTACATCTCAATTATTTAAATCAAGACTTAATAATTAAATCAATAAATTAAATATAGGCATTTAATTAATATTTAATTATTAAATAGCCACATATTTCATATATCAATGTTTTAACCTTATTAAAGGTGCAATAATTAACATTAATATTTTTCATAAATATTCATTAAATAAATCAATCCAAAAGCATCATTAAATCACTTGAAACCCATCTAAACATATAACCCAATTGAAATAGAAAACCAACTGAAATAAAAACACAACACACACAAACAGGCTCACGAATCCATGTCACTTGACATATTCAAACACTAGGATAGTCAATCAAATTCTTGTCTAGTTCTAGGACAAAATAAGGGTTTAGGGTATGGATTTGGACCTAAATATTATCTCCCCTCTCTTACCATTGAGATTTTGTGATAGGGCACGCTCACTCCTGCCAATTTAGGGAAGACGTAGCCCAGTACTTGCAAACCTATCATCACAAAGAGGAACATACATGCATATAATATAGAAAATAATGGTTAAGACTAGTCTATCGTGTGGATCTTACCGATGCAAGTAACTATGACTCTGTCCCATACCATACCAAACACAACAAACAATGATGTAAATCATCACAATGATCCATGTACATATAAATATAGGGATGGTATTGTCAGAAAACCTTAATCAAAATAATTTCATAACATAAACATAACCAACATGAAATAATCACAAATCATATGAAAATAGATGATATAATACAACTAACAATGGATCAATAGCATAATGAAAAGTAACACATGAATATCCTTAAAATCACCTGAAATAACCCACACAAATATAAAAATGCCTAAAAGAGATCAGAAACTGACAGAGATAGGAAGACTAAGGGTTGGGTATTACACAACCTCACCATAGTTTACACATAAAAAGGATCAAGATATATGCGGGTATCCACTCATGATGGAAGCTCTTACCATAAACATCCAAGTTAGGTTAAATTTATAGAATCATTGAAAAAATTACCATACACAAAAAACCAAGAAAACATTATGCCCCCTCTCCTTGCGACTCTTTGTCTTTTAATAGATGTCATGGAGTAACTTGGAAGACATAACAAGCAACAATTGATAATCAGACAAAGAAAATTCATAAGTGTTTATATGCCCCTAGTTTGAAACATCATTGGAACATAAAAATAGTCATAATCAATCAAGATTAGTTTATATGTGCTTATATACTGTTGAGGAACACCATTGATTCATTTTTCTATCACAATAGAGAACTCATCAATTATAACTTGGAATTAAGCAATGTATTTTTATGTCTGAGTGAACAATTTCAATCCAATGTAGTGTTAAGGAACACTGTTTGATTAAATTATTGAGAAACACTAGTATGATGTCAGTTAAAGGTAGGTGGTGTTTAAGAAACACCTTTGTTTGTGATAGTAATGTTGTGATATAAGTATTAAGAAATATTGTTTGTATTGGAAAACCTTCCTAGACACGGACCTAGGATGACCTAGCAACCAATAAATGATTAACTGAACATGCTAGCAGAGATGCCCCCAGTGCATAATGACTATCCCTAAGATGCAACTGCAAACAAATCTCAGGCAAGGATAGGCCATACGTGAAGAATTCAGAGTCAACTGTTAGTAAATATATGATCATGACAGATTAGTGTTGACAGTGCATTGATAGATGGAGTGCGGAGTAAAAGTAACGTCTGTTTGCTAGGTTTTCACCACTCGACCAATTTTTTATTTTTGCTACCAAGACGCCTGTTTGCAAGGTTTTTGCTGAGGGACTTTTTCTATTTTTCAAATTTTTGTACTTTTTCTCTTTTTCTCTTTTTTGTTAGTATCAAGGTGCATGTTTGCCAAGTTTTCACCAAGGATACCTTTTTTTCAAGACTTTTTCCACTATTTATGATTTTTCACTTTTCCACTATTTTTAATTTTCTTCAGGATCAATTTTTTCTTTTTTTGGTATATTCTGAGAATCAATTCCATTGTACAAGCCTTTCAGCCAGATTGTTGAACATAGAACCGCTTCAAGTGGAGAGTATTAATAGGATCAAGAAGGACATCTCCCTCAAGTGTAGCTAATTGATAAGCTCTTATCCCAAAATTTGTTGTAATAACAAAAGGCCCTAGCTAGTTGGGTTCAAACTTGCATTTTTGTTCTCTGTTTGACTAATTTTTAGGATTCTCTCTTAGAACAAGATCCCCCACTTGAAATTTTCATGTCTTTAACTTTTTTGTTGTACCCTTTTGACATTCTTTTCTGGTATACCTTGAGGTGATCGAATGCGTGTTGTCAGTGCTCATCCAGCAGTTCTAGTGTGTGAAACCTATCAATGCGGTATTGTTCATCTATGACAAGACCTTGGAGAGATACTCATAAAGAAGGAATTTCCACTTCAATTGGTAGCACTGCTTCTATGTCATAGACTAGAGAAAATGGCATAGCTCCTATTGGTGTTCAGATACTTGTTCTATAGGCCCATAGTGCCAGATTTAATTGCAAATGCCAGTCTCTACCAAACTTACTCATAGTTCTATGTAAGATTTTCAATATGTTCTTGTTTGAAGCCTTAGCTTGTCCATTACCTTGAGAATAATAGATTAAATAAAAATGTTGAGCTATGTAAAACTGTGTACAAAGGGTGTTAATATCTTGATTTTTGAACTAGCCCCCATTGTCTATTATAGAAGACGAGGGTATCCCATACTTACAAATGATTTAGTTCAAGATGAACATAGCAACTTGTTTGCCAATGGCTTTGTTCAGCGACACTTCTTCGACCCACTTAGTGAAATAATCAGTGGTCATGATGATGTATTTTTTGTCCACTTGAAGAATTAGGATAAATCTGTCCAACAAGATCAAAGGCCCATTTCTGAAATAAAAAATGTGTTATAAAAGGTATGAGTTCTCTGGCTAGAGCATGGATAAGGTTTCCATGTGTTTGAAATTGGCGACATGTTTTAGCAAATTTCATGACATATTTTTCCATTGTAGGCCGATAGTATCCAACTCTTAAAAGTTTCTTAGCCAATGAAAATCCATTCGAGTGTGATCCACATATCCCTTCATGAAACTATTTTAATGCATGGTCAGAATCTTCTTGTTCTAAAAACCTAAGTATTGTTCTATCCAGACCTCGTCTATATAAGTTAGTAGTAATGAGGACATCGTGTGATGCTGTCCTAATTTAATCTCCTTTTTCATTCCTAGACAGGCCATTAGGTAAGGTTTGATCTGTAAGATAGGCAGTTGTTTTGGCATATTGGGATTGGTCTTGGGCATTTAAGGTACAAATAAATTTGGATTCAGGTGTATCAAAGTGGTTTAGGAGCACCCATAGGTTGTTTTGGCAATTTAGATAGTTATGTGTGTGTGTGTGTGTGTGTGCCTTATGGAATTTCTGTTTGTAATAAGCTTGAGTCAAGCTTAAGGTCATGTTGACCATAGCATGTTTGAGTTAGGATGTGTTTAGTTAGAGTTTGAGAACCTTTTTGGGAAGTGCAATTAGGGCTATTATGTTGTAAATCCTTCCAATTAGAACATGTATCATGATGATGTCATCATGAGGTAAGTAGAGTCTAAAATTAGAAAATACTAAAAAAATTAGATTGTTTTGGTAAGTAGAGTCTAAAATCATGAGGTAAGTGGTTTAGGAGCACCCATAGGTTGTTTTGGCAATCTACATAGTTATGTGTGTGTGTGTGTGCCTTATGGAATTTTTGTTTGTAATAAGCTTGAGTCAAGCTTAAGGTCATGTTGACCATAGCATGTTTGAGTTAGGATGTGTTCAGTTAGAGTCTGAGAACCTTTTTGAGAAGTGCAATTAGGGCTATTATGTTGTAAAGCCTTCCAATTAGAACATGTGTCATGATGATGTCATCATGAGGTAAGTAGAGTCTAAAATTAGAAAATACTAAAAAAATTAGATTTTAGTATTTCCCAATTCCATCCTGATCAACAGAGCATGGTAGTGAAACTACTCCAAGAGGGGGTTATACCAGAGGAAGAGGTACTCAAGGAGGCTCTAGTAGAAGAAGGGGTACAAGCAGAAGCAACTCATACTTTTCAAGTATGAAATGTTATAACCGTGGTCAGTTGGGTCACCCAACCTATAGATGTCTTGATAAGCCTACCTCATCAAACAATGGTAAGAGGATAGAATATGCTCATGAAGACACAACAAGTGTCAAAACACTAGAGGTTGATTACATTGAGTCAGAGATGGGAGAAAATCTCATGTTCAGGAGAGTTTTGATTAGACAGCTAGTCAAGGATGAGCCCAAGCATAGGAGAGCCTTGTTTAGAGTTAGATGTAAAAATATTGGAAAAGTTTGCAAAGTGATTATTGATTCAGGCTCCACTCATAATATCATATCAAAGGAAGCAATAAACAAACTAAAATTGGGAAAGATACCTCATGTCAATCCATACAAGGTGACATGGTTGAACAAAGGGTAGAGTGTGTTGGTGAATGAGAAAACTTGGGTGGAGTTTTCAATTGCAAGATATAAGGACAGATTGATTTGTGATGTGTTGCCTATGGATGAATGTCATCTACTATTTGGTAGGCCTTGGCAATATGATAGGGATGTAGTGTATGATGGAAAGGATAATTCCATATCTTTCAAGAAAGATAACATAACTTTTAAGATTTAGTCCCTATTGGATGAAGATGAGCCACAACCTAAGACCCCTAGTATCTTCTTGAGTAGTAGAAAGGAGTTCATTAATGCCCTTATAGATGAAGAAAGAGAAGGGTATTTCATCTTGCTCAAGCCTAAGGAGGAAGAGAAACCTAAACAAGAGCCTTTTCCATCAGAAGTCCAAGAGTTACTTGAGAAGTATAAAGACATAGTCAGTGATGGTACTCCTGCAACTTTACCTCCTAGAAGAGTGATAAGTCATCAAATTGAATTTGTACCTAGTGCATCATTGCCAAATAAGGCAGCTTATAAGCTTAATCCATATCATAACCTAGAAGTGGCTAGACAAGTGCAGGAGCTATTAGACCAAGAACTAATCAAGAAGAGCATCAGTCCATGTGTTGTACCTATGGTTTTAGCATCCAAGAAAGGTGGTAAGTGGAGAATTTGCACTGACTCTAGGGCTATTAATAGAATCAAAATTAGATACAGATTTCCAATTCCTAGAATAGAGGATTTGATGGATTGTCTTAGAGTGGCAAATTTTTACACTAAATTGGACCTAAAAAGTGGGTACCACCAAATTAGGATCAAAGAAGGGAATGAGGGGAAGACAAATTTTAAGACTAATAATGGGTTGTATGAGTGGAGAGTTATGCCATTTAGCCTCTCAAATTCCCCTAGCACATTCATGAGGCTCATGAATGAAGTGCTTAAGGACTTCACAGGGATATTTATGGTAGTGTATCTAGATGATATACTCATCTTCAGTAAGAAAACAAAGGAGCATTTGAAGCATGTGGAGATGGTTCTTAAAAGGTTGCAAGAAGAGAAGTTATCCATAAATCTAGAGATGTGTGAGTTCTTCAAACAAGAAGTTGTGTATTTGGGGTTTGTTATATCCCAAGGTTCATTGAAGATGGACCCAAGCAAGGTAGAATCTATTCTAAATTGGCCTACACCAACCGCAGGGACAAAATCTTTCATGGGTTAGCTCAGTTTTACAGAAATTTTATAAGATATTTTAGTAGTATTTGTGCACCAATGCTAAACACCATTAAGGGTGGTCTAAAGACTAAGTTCAGATGGACCTTTGAAGCAGGGAAAGCATTTGAAAAATTGAAGGAGCAAGTAGCAACACAACCTATCCTAAGATTGCCTAGTTTTGATCAACTATTTACTTTGGAGTGTGATGCAAGCGAGGTGGCAGTAGGGGGTGTGTTAAGTCAAGAAGGTAGGCCAATAACCTTCTTTAGTGAGAATTTAAATGAAACCAAGAAGAAATATTCTTCTCATGATTTGGAATTGTATGCCTTAGTTCAGTCTCTTAGGAAGTGGAGACATTATTTTCTACCAAAATAACTTGTAGTGTTTACTGACAACTAGGCCCTTAGCTATATAAACTCACAAGAGAAGCTCAATAATAGACATTTAAAGTGGATGTAATACCTTCAAGCATTCACATTCACAATAAAGGACAATTGAACAAGGTTGCAAATGCCCTGAGTAGGAGGTTGCTAACCATTCAAGAAGTTCAGTTGAAGAGCATTGGGATAGAGAGTTTCAAGGACCTCTATAGGGAAGATGAAGACTTTGAAGAAGCATATAGGGTATGTTTTGATTTTTAGAATCACTTTCATAGTTAATTTTCTGATTTTACCTTTCAGAGTGGGTTGTTGTTTAAGGGGAACCAATTGTGTGTTCCTAAGGGTTCAATGAGAGATAATCCCATTCAAGAGAAACATAATGGTAGCTTGAGTGGCCATTTTGGTGTGAACAAAAACATAGAGTTGGTACAAAGGCTTTACCATTGGCCAAAGTTGGTGAGAGATGTGACAAAATATGTTGAGAAATGTGTAGTGTGCATGAAAGCAAAAGGAGGAGCTAGAAATGCAAGTTTGTATCAACCTTTTCCAATCCCTAATAGACCATGGGAGTGTGTTAGCATGGATTTCATTGTAGGGTTACCTAAGAAAAAATATGGACATGATAGTATCTATGTTGTGGTAGACAAATTTAGCAAAATGGGTCACTTTATCCCTTGTAGGACTACTCATGATGCTAGTAACATTGCACATTTGTTGTATAAGGAGATTGTAAGAATCCATGGACTACCCCTAAGAATTGTCTTAAATAGGGATGTTAAGTTCATGATCCATTTCAGGAAAACCCTATGGAGCAGATTGGGTACTAACCTATCATTTGGTTCAACTTACCATGCTCAAACTAATGGCCAAACTGAGGTGGTTAATAGAGTTCTTGGTAACTTGTTAAGGTTCCTAACTAAGGAGTATGGGAATACATGGGATGTGGTCATTACCCAAGAAAAATATGCATACAATGACAATGTTAATATAAAATTAGGTAGGAGCCCATTCGAAGTTGTTTATGGGATGCACCAAAGGGGTGTGTGAGCTTAGAGACCTTGGAGCTATGGAGTATAAGAGTGGTCATGCTGAAGACTTCACTCAAACCATGAAGGAGATTCAAGAAATGGTGAAGAAGACTATACTGGAGTCTACTCAAAAATTGAAGGATAAAGTAGATGAGAAGAGAAATGATGTTCAATTTGAAATGGGTGATTATGTCATGGTACATTTGAATAAATCTGGGTTGTAGAAGGGGGTGCCTACCAAGCTCCAGATGAAGAGAGTGGGACCCTGCAAAATCTTAGCCAAATATGGGGCTAATGCCTACAAACTAGATCTACCTATAGATTTGAACATCTCACCTATTTTCAATGTCACAGACTTGATAAAGGTTAAAGGACCCTTAACAGAGAGGGATGTGAATAGAGAAGTGCTTGGCAAAGATCAAGAACCTGATGCTTTACCTCCCAAGATGCAGACAAAAGAAGACAAGGTATTGGATTCAAGGGTCAAGAAGACCACAACACACAAGGTGTACATGGAGCACCTCATCAAGTGGAAGCATAAGTTAGAGTCAGAGGCAACATGGGTTGTAGCTACAGAATTCAAGAAGCTAGACATTGCAGATGACATCTTAGTCATAGGAGTGACTTGACTTCCTCTTGTGAGGGGGAGTATGGTGTAGGAGCACCCATAGGTTGTTTTGGAAATCTAGCTAGTTAAGTGTGTGTGTGCCTTATAGAAATTTTTTTTTAATAATATTGAGTCAATCTTAAGGTCATGTTAACCATACCATGTTTGAGTTAGAATGTTTTCAGTTAGAGTCTTAGGACCTTTTTGGGAAGTGCAATTAGGGCTATTATGTTGTAAAGCCTAGTAATTGGAACATGTGTCATGATGATATAATTATGAGTTCATTAGAGTCTAAGGTAGGTTAGATTCATGTTTCTACCCTTATTTGGGTCTTTGGTTAAGTTTAATGAAGTTTGGAAGCATTTTGATATGGTTTGCAAGAAATGGGAAAAGTTGTCAAAGTTGCATTTTGCAACTTTGCAAAGTTGCTAGGACAACATTTTCAAGATTTGGAAAACTTGTTCAAAGGATGCCCTAAGGGGTTAATAAATACTTCACCACCCTATATAAGGGGAATTTGGATCTTTTAGCAAGGTTGGTTGCCACTGTATGGACCTACATTTTTGAATTCAAGCAAGCATATGTGACTGTGTGTAGAATTTTGTTGTTTTTGCATGACAGTGGATCTTTAATGGATTTCTTTTAGCACTGTGACTCATGCATGATGTATGGTATTTGATATTTTAATTATGTGTGGCATTAGATAGTCCTTTTTTTTAGTTTTATTCACTTCTTGTAAATATTTTGTGTTCATTACTGATGCTGGTCTGATCCAAATAGTTTTTAGTAATGGAGTCATAACTCCTTTTCCCATCATAGATTTTTTCTTGTTCCTTGGGATTTGGAAGATGACTCCTTGTATATTATTGGTGCAAGATTTTGGGCCCTGGAAAGCAAGAGAGCCATTTTTGCAGTGATGACCTAGGCAAGCCAAAGGTACATGGCTAGGGAATACAGTGAACTACATAAACATTATGAGTTATTGAATGCATTGGATGCTTCAATATAAACATGTGGAGGGGAGGATATGTGTGCAAGGGAGCTCCATGTCCAAGGATAAGTTTTGGTGAATATTTATTTGAGGTGAAAGAACAAACCCTTATGGTTGTTCTCTAAAACTTGAGAAACCCTTGATTTTAGGATTAATTGTAGCTACCCACTATATGGACAGTTTGGGGAAGTGAGACCAAATAAATTTGAGGTGTTTTGGAAAATGGTGTTAGGAAATGCATTTTTTTACTACCTTTTTGAGGAAATTTTGGGGTTAAGTGCCAAAAGGTGTGTAATTAGGCCTAATTCCTTGTAGCCCTGTTTTGTGCAGATTCAATCAAGTTCTTGAAATTGATAAGGGATTGATTAAAAATTTGTGTTGTTAGGGATTTCCATGGGTCAAATGCCCTAAGAATGAACCTACCTCTCTACTGGTGATCAATCTTGGTCATGTGTAAACATTTGGTGTGGATGATGCAAGAAGACATCCATGGGTATGTTGGTATTTGAGTTGATTTTCTTAATGGTGTGAACAAATTGAATAGGTGAAGGATTTGGAAAATAATTATTGTGAGTTAGGGTGTGTGAATAACCCTAATAGGCTAGAGGATTTTCCTAGAGAAGACCCTAGAAGAAGGTAGGGTTAGAAACAAATATTTGGCATTACATCACAAAGGCTGGAAAGGATAATTCTTCCACCAAGAAGTTATAGTAGAATTGGTGTTCTTACAGTTGTAACATGGATGCTATCATTTTCATAGCATCTGCAGATCTATTCTATGTTCTTGGAATTTGTTGGAATGTGATGCAAACAAAGTACTTTTTCAAATCTTCCACCATCTTCTTGTAAGGCATCAGTTTCTCATATTTTGTTAGGTATTCATCATTCACTTGGTTGATAATGATTTGAGAGTCACCATACACATGTAACTCAATGATTTTCCATTCCATAGCTAGCTTAAGCCTATTTAACAATGCTTCATATTCTCAGATGTTGGTGGTGCATGGAAATATCATTTTATACACCTTAGGTATCTTGTATCCTTGAGGAGTGATAAATAATACCCCTGCTCCAGATCCTTGTTGTTTGAAAGAACCATCATAATACATCTTCCAAGGATATTATGTTAAGTGCATGATTGTCTCATCTAGAAATTCTATGATCAAAGGTGTATCATCTTGCAATGGTGAATCAACTAACTGGTCAACTACTACATGTCCTTTAATAGCCCTTATGCCTACATACTTGATATCAAATTCACTTAGTATCATGACCCATTCTTCTAGTCTTCCTTTCAATGTTGTTTTACTCAAGAGGTATTTGATAGGGTTAATTTTTCTGATAATTTTAACTATATGCGAGAGCATATAGTGTCTCAACTTCTGGGATGCAAAAACAACTTCCAAGAAAGATTTTTCAATGATACTATAGTTGAGCTCATAAGACACCAAGGTGCTACTGATATAATAAATCACCCTTTCCTTTTTGTTTTCATCCTCTTGGGCTAGAAATATTCCAAGCGATGTAGCCATAGCTGAAATATAGAGTAGCAATGGTTTTTTGTGAATAGGCATCATGCGAATAGGCAGGTTAGCCAAAGTCTTTTAATTCTTTGAAATTATTTTCACAATGTTCATCCCATTTGAAAGTGACACCTTTATGTAGCAATTTTGTGAACGATTGTGCTCTATTTGCTAATTGAGACATGAATCTTCTAATAGACTGAAGTCTTCCTTGAAGCATCCTCATTTGACTAATATTACAAGGAGGTGACATTTCCATTACTTCTTTTACCTTTTTAGGGTCCACCTCAATTCCATTAGCTGACACAATTAAACCTAAGAGCTTCCCTGATTGGACTCCAAATGCACATTTCTTTGGATTGAGTCTTAGTTTAAATTGCTCCATTCGATCTAGTATCTTCCTCAAGTCTTTAATGTGAGTCATTCTTATCTTTGACTTGGATAATGTATTGTCCACATAGTCCTCCATGTTTTTGTGTATCATGTCATGGAAAATTATCGTCATATCTCATTGATATGTAGCTCCAACATTCTTTAGCCCAAATGGCATGACGTTCCAGAAAAATGTTCCCCATGCACAGGTAAATGATGTCTTTTCCTAGTCTTCAAGAGAAATATTCATTTGGTTATAACCTGAGAATCCATCCATGAGTGAATAAATCTGATATCCTATTGTGAGATCTATAATCATATAAATATTGGGAAGTGGAAAATTGTCTTTAGGACAAACTTTGTTTAAATTCCTAAAGTTTGTGCAAATCTTGATGGACTTATCTATTTTAGAAACTGGTACCACATTAGAAATCCATCTTGCATAAGTGACAACCCTTATGAATCCATCCTTTAAGAGTTTTTCTAGCTCCGCTTTCACCAATAATGCCACATGTGGGTCCATCTTTCTTTGTTTCTATTTGAAAGGTTTAATTCTAGGAGCTATTGATAAGTGATGCATTATTAACTTAGGATCTAGTCTAGGCATATTAGTATAAGACTATGCAAATTTGATCTTCTTCTCTTTGAGCAACCCAGTAAACTATCTCTTTTCTTCTTCTTATAATGATTGCACTAGGTGAAAAAATTGAGGAGCTTCTACTATTCCCAAATTAACTAGTTGTGTTGGCTCTATCAGTACTGAAGATCTTTCTTGAAAGTGCTCAGGGAGGGTATCAAGAATCTCATCTTTTGGTGCCTCTGAGAGGTTTTCACCATTAGATACGTCTTTTATTTTTAATATTTTAGAATTCGGTACTGCCACAACATTTATTTTACCATCATTTCTTTGTTTCTTTTTATTTTTTAATTTGTGACTAAGAAACTTGATATCCTCCTCTATCAGGTTCACGCTCTGTGCATTGGTGGAAGAGGGATATAGTTCACAAGCATTTAGATAACAATCCAAATTATAGTCATTGGAGAAGTTCATGATAGGAGTAGGGTCTGAATCAGTCTAATAATTAAGGTTGGGGTTTACCAAGGATAATGATTTAGAGGCTTGCAAGGACAACATCGTTTCAATGTCAAAACTAGTAAGTGACAAGACATATTCTGTTAAGTCAACTTCTATAGTGTTTAGATCAAGAAGAGTCAAATCATCATTATTAGGGTCATTGTTAATGATATGTGGACCTAACTCTAGCGACTCATCAATTGATTTTTCTCCTTCTTCTCTTATCATATTAGAACTCATATCTTATATCCTTTGAAGTTCTTCTAGTCCTAGTAAGATGCCAGTGTCTTCATCAATAATTCTAGGCATCACCATCTCATCCAATTCTGTGATGATATTAGTGTTATGGGTAGTGTTATAAATTTCTCCTCTTTCCAATAAAGGTGTAAATTTTTGGATTACATCTACCTCAATGTCCATGGTAGCATCAGACATGTGATCCCATTCATAATCATGTGACTGTATTATCGTCATCAGATCTGTTTAAAAACTTAGCAGTAGTTATCTAATGTACCCTATTAGCCATTTGTGGATCAAAGTGTGGTAGATCTAGGACATGTGAAACTGTCACCAATTACCCCCAGTTAGGGTATGCATCTTGTTGTTGAGGGATTTCTTCATGAGATTCTTCTGACTGTTGAACTTCTGGAGAGTCTTCTTCCTCCTCCTCTTCTTCTTGGACATTGGTTTGTGACAACAAAGGAACATGATGCTCTATTTGTTCCCCGAAAAAAGGTACATATCATTCTCCTTGGTATTCTAGGTCCTCAGTACCAATGTGCAGTAATCTTTCATATATCCAAGGTACAAGTTCTATTTCTTCCTCTTCTTCATCACTTCCTTTATCAAAGATTGGACCATCTCTTGAGGTGGGGTGTTCTGAATTGTTATTGAAACCTAACCCTATTTTGTCTTTGGTGTCTCTAAATTCCATGTGTATAGGCTCAATGAGTCCTTTTCCTTTATCTCCTAAAGGTCTCTTCCCTTTGTATCCAATTTTTTTGAGAAGCTCATAACCTTTTCCATACTTTTTAGGAGATATCTCAACATGTTTTACTTCATTTTCTCTCTTTTCCTCTTTATAAAGCCAATCCAAGACTACTTTATCTTCTTTTTCATCCTCTTGAGAAGTAGAGGACCTAACCATACCAGTTGGTTTATGAATGTCTTTTCCTTTTGATTCAACAGGTGTGAAAGATGGAGAGGGTTTCCCATATGATCTTGGAGACACAAGAATGTTAGACAATGATGGTTTCGTGTCTAGTTTGTATTCCCCCATGCTATTTTCTTCAAGTTTTAATGTCTTTCCAAAGATTCTCATCACCATGTCCTTAGAGGTTTCAACTGGGAACTCTTTTGTGACTTCCTTATTGTGAGGAACCATACTGTCTGCTTTAACATTGTTGCAAGTGTAGATGGAATCTGCAGGAATTGTTACTTCCACCCCATTGTGTGGGAATTTGATGCATTGGTTGTAAGTAGATGGAACTGCTTGCATTTCATGTATCAAATTTATTCCTAGTAATATGTTATAGGCCAATGGTAGATCAAGAACTTGACAAATCACATTGCGTTCAATTGGTCCTATTCATATTGGTAAAACAATTAGAGCTTTGGATGATCTTTCCTCTTCATCATAAGCATTTATGGTTATCTTACTTATTGAATTAATTTTTTGTTCTTAAAGACCCAATTTCTTGATCAGATTGAGAGTACATATATTCAACCCCATGCCTCCATCTATCAATACACATTTTACACGGTGTTTATCGATCAAAACTTCAATGTGAAGGGGTTGATTATGGGGATGAGTCAAAGATTTTTCATCTTCCTCCGAAAAGGAGAGGTAATGTAGATATGATATGTGATTTACCACTGCCTAGAACTTGTCCACATCTATGTTTTTTGGAACATTTTCAGAATGTAGGGCTTGTTCAAGAACTTCCCTATGCACTGAAGAGATCTTTAATAACTCAATATAGAAATTTGAGCCAAGGTTATTTGCAATTGGTCTACCAATTTATAGTTAGCAGATGGAACATGATCTATTTGTCTTGATTTTGTTGGTTTAGGAATTGTGACAACATGTGGTTTAGATGATGTCACCTATTTGGACAAGGAATTAACCCCTTTAATCATTATTTGTGCTTGGCTTTGAGTTGCCACATTCGAATGTGTCGAATTGTCTTTTACACCTTTGATAGTGATCAAATTGATTGATTCACTTTTTATGTCCAACATATTGATCACATTACCATTATGGGAATAGGTGTAATTGACTTCATTTCCCTTTCCTTTAGATACTTCTCCTTTTTCATAGTTGGGAAATGGTTTATTATATGTTGTGTGATCTTAATTAGATGTATGTCTTTACACTTTGATCTTTCCTCCCTCAATGAGATCTTGTATAATGTGTTTGAGTTTAACACAAACATTAGTCTCATGTCCTTTATTCTTATGGAAGTCATAATAGGCATTATCATTCCACCACCTTGGTTTTACTTCTGGTTCCCATGTTTTTGACTCCAGTATAGTGATGATTTTATTATCCAAGAGAGTCTTGAAAACCATCTCAAGAGGTTCTCCCAATGGAGTAAATTTTCTTTGTGGTCTAGACGTCCATGGTTTACTCTTGTTGGTATTGGTATTTTCTCTTGGTATTTTGGTTGTTACCTTAGCTTCTTTTCTTGCTTGTAGGATGTTTGTGAGATTAAACACAACTAGTTTAGCATTTGCATTCTTGGCTTCCACCACTCTATCATTAGCACCATTTTTGTTCTTGTTCCACCATTTAGATTTTTGTTTATAGTTGTTAGATGATTTATCATCACTTTGGAGTGTGATCTCTCCTTTCTTGACCATAACGTCTTCAATATGAATGGCGTTCTTTATCATTCTGTCAAAACTAGGAGAATATTGAATTTGTAGAGCATAGTTCATTTCAGGTCCTAGGTTATTAACAAAGATTTCCATCTTTTCAGATTTGGGTATTGTTGTTGAGTACCTTACAAATATTCTCCTCCACCATTGCAAAAAGTGTGTGAAGGATTCACCCGTTCATTTTTTGTGTTACAAAGATCCATCATGGTAACATTGTGTTGTATATTTTAGGAGTAATGTTAGACAAATATTTGAATCAACTCCTCAAATGTTTGCACACTTGGTGTGAGTTTGGAGAACCATTCCATAGCATTTCCACCTAAACTTCCCAGAAATAGCCTCATCAAATATGTTGGTTCATGCATGTATTCTATGCTTCGGGCATAAACTTCTTGTACATGGTCATGTGGATCTATTTCTCCCATTTATTTTTCATATTTGGGTCATGCCATGTTAGGTGGGAATGGAACCATGTTTATGCTCTTGTCAAAAGGAAATGGACATATGTGCTCCAAGGAGTATTTGTTCATTGGTTTGGACTTCTCTTGCTTGAGTGTTGCAAGTTTTTTTTTCATTTGATATAGTTTCTTTGAGAGTATGGAAATAGGTGTTTGTACTTATTGTTCTTTCAACCTCTCAACATCATAGTCTTTAGGAAGTTTAACTCCAAGAGAAGCTAAGTGAAGGAAGTATTTTTCTTTGTCTTCTCTAATAATTTTCTCTAAGGTTCTTTGGAACTTCCTAATTTGTTTGAGTTTGTTATATTATTCTTCTGATATGTCTTCATCACTTTCCAAATCAAACAAAGGACGGTCATGATTTATCTCTTCATGACTTTCCCTTTCGTCATGTTCTTGGCTATATTCTTTAAAGGCAACACTCCATTCATGATTAGGTGCATCCATTTCAGGCGAGTCTTGATCAAAGAGGGGGTTTTGAGATGTCTCTCCTTGTTGAAATTTAAGTAATCTTGGAGGTCTCTCTGAATCATCAGCAAGGTATTGTTTACGTCTTGTGTTAAACATGAAAGCAAGGTCTTAATATTGTCCAAAGTGTTCCAATTATCTCAAAAGGAATCCCAAATTGTCCAAATATGTGTGTCCAAGTTTGTGAAGAGTAAATGTGATTTTTTGAAGTGGTTGATTCCAGTGTTAGAGGGTTAGAATGCCCTAATAGTGAGATGGGAACCAAGAAGATCTGTTGAGTGAAGTGACAACGCAATTTGGGATCAATTGAGACAATCCTAAATGACATGCAAGATAAACATCCAAATAGATTGAGAAACAATGATAGGTGAACAAGAAAGAACAACATGACTAGACTGAAGAGCCAAAAGGGTATCCAAAATCAAATAGTTTCTAAGTGTGACACGTGTGCAAGTTCCCTCTATCCTAGATGCGAATCACCAAATGCGAGCCTAGATTTTCAAGATGCGACCTTGTTCTTCCTAAATGCGAGCTTGTTTACTAGATGTGAGCCAGGATTAACCAAATGCTAGCTTGTTTCCCACATACGAGCATGTTTCCTAAAAGTGAGCCAGGACTGACCAAATGTGAGCTTCTGATGGGTTTTTCTAAATTTTTCCACTTTGTCTTGGAAAATGTGAAAATTTGTCTGACTCCAGGGTCTGCTGATGATTTCCAGAGTATTTTTGAACAACATAGATATCTGTGGTTGCCAAAATGTTGATTGTTTGGGGGTATTTATCTTGTTATTCAATTTCAGCACATCAAGCAAGTTGTTAAGTGACCAAACACACACCTATTTCCTAGATTCTATGGCATAAAATGAAAATCTTTGCTCATAGACTCAGGTACACACTCAAATGCTAATTAGAATACAGACATCACCAACCATTCAATGGCTTCAGTCATGATGCCATATTATCTGACTCCAAATGCAAGTGAGGGCACAAAATGACAAGTATCTTGGGGAAATTTCTATTTGCCTTGCACAAATATTATCACCTTTCAGAGATGAGTCAGGTTATTTTGACTACAAAATATTTTTTATTTTTGGGCATCTATTTGCAACCGTCCCCCATAGAATTGCACAAGGAAAAATTAAGGTGTATAGCCCTATGAGTACTTAAATGTGTGGTCTCACAAGCAATATTCAAGTGGCTTTGCTCCACACAATCTAAGCATGTCCAAGAAATTATAGTCAAAATTCCAAGGACAAAACCGATTACGTCTTCTAAGGCTTTGGACTCAAGGAAGCATTTTGATTATAGTGAGATGGAAGGGTTGGCGTTCACATGTAGTCACTTGGGTCATTCCTGGGAGATTTTTCTCAACCGACAGACCCTCTAAGTTTAAAAAGAAATAAAGAGGTTTTGCATCTTAGGAGTCTGGATTTCTGATCCTTCACGAAGAAGAAGAGCATACTCTCCTATCCATGCAATTTTATTCTATCAAGCACATCATGTGCAGGGATAACTTTAAGAAACCCCCCTCAAGAAAAATATATAAAATCCTAGCGAATCTTTCATTTTATTTTTAAAAAAATTAATTCCTATTGGCGAATCTCTCAATTTTTTGGGAAAACAAATTAGTTGTATTGGCGAATATTTTTTAATCACAAATTTTTTGTAGAAAATATTGGTGAATCTCAAGCAATAACCAAAATTTCATTAATGACCACGAAAAATAATTATATTTAAAGAAAAAAGAGTTCTTATAGAAAATTATCAGGCTAACTATGAAAATATTTGATGGGTTTAAGGGAACTTTATAGTATCTAGTTGCTACCATTTATTTAAAATATAATCGAATAATCCTCATTGTATTGTGTGAGATAAATGTATCGTTACTTTTATTATTATAATAGGACCCAAAAATTCTTCATTGTCATTGATTTTTCAGCAATCCAAAGGAAATCTTAGCCCCAATAAGCGTTACAAATAAGATAGTAACATTTTTGCCACATGGAATATAATGAAGATCACTAGATTATATTTAAATCAATAATGACAACTAATATTGGTGACGCAACCCTACTATAACTAATAGTTATGATATATTATTGGTGAATTAATTTATATTTCTATAATAACTGATAAAATTTAGGCGAATTGAATCTAACCATCTATCAAATATTAGG
>MU224128.1:2811198-2826306 GCA_018584345.1 Thuja plicata | reverse complement strand
AAATATTTCTAAAATAAAATTTTGTAAAAGTTTGGCGATTTAGGCCGCCTTAAATCTTGAATTATTAGCCAAATTTGGATTCTTAAATTTCAAAAATTAGCCAATTGGCGAATATTAGCCACTAAAATAATCACTGATCATGTGGGTTCTTTCCCTCAAATTATCAAACTCAAAACCCAGTCCCCCATATCGAGTTTCTGATTTTCCAACTTGGGAAAAGAGCATAATCCTCTAGTTGGACTAAGAATCAAATTCAAATCCGACAATTAGGTTCCTATTTAAATAATTTAACCAAAAACACTTTTGAGAAAATTAAAGTTCATTTCTGCAATTTATATTCAAATCATAACTTAATGTTTGAGGTTCTGATTTTCTATGAAGGAAAAGAGCATACTTCTCTAATCAAGTTATGAAGTGGATAGAAAGTGTGTTAAGTTCCTAAAATTGCAAGAAAGTTTGATTGAAATACATAAGGCAACCTAAAAAACCACTTGTTAGTAGTTTTTACTCCATCTTCTTAGCTAAAGAAGTCTTTAACAATGTCATGCAATAACTCATTAAACTTCTTAAATGATCAAATTCATCCAAAAACATGCAAGGTTATCTGATTAGTCATCAAATTTTCAAAACATGCCAGAAGACTAGCCAAATGCAATTCTGGACTTCCTGAATGCGATGATATTTCCCAAAAATGATGAAATAATTACCAAATGCAATCAATGATCCTAAAGGTGAGCTTTGGCACTAAATGCGATCTGGAATTAGTAGGATGCGAGCCTTTAACAAAAATGATCCAAGATTAGTAGGGTGCAATGCATGATATACGAGATGTGAGGTTATTTCCTGTATGCGATCCATTGCTACTAAATGTGATCCTTTTCTCCTAAATGTGATTCTGCACCCAAAAACAAAGAAAAAAAAAGATGGTTAATTTCACTCAAAATGGTGAGAAATATGGGGCTTGGCCCCACGGTGGGTGCCAGAAATGTGTGTGAATATTGTACCTACAAGTTGCAATGCAACACTTCAATATGTCATTGCATTAATGGTTATAATCATAAAATACAATTGAAAAATATAGAAAACCAAAGGAAATCGACATATTGCTTCCTATCTAAGAAGAGTATGATTTAAGCTATAATTGCCCTCATATTATGCATAAATTAGTGACACATTCAATCCTAGAATGGGAGATTCATCAAGAAATGAAGCTAATTAAAATATAATTCATGCTTAAAATGATGCAAAGGATTCAATTTGAAGCACAAATGAAAGTTATCTAATTAGCTATGTGAGATTATGAAACACAAATGATAGCATAAGAGTGCATTAAGAATTCTAAAATTATGGGTAGCATAAGAGTGCATTCAATATTCTAAAAATTAGGGCCAATTGAGCTCAAAATTCAATCCTTTTATAGAAGAATTTGAGTAATTAGTGGTTGAGATTGATTTGTGAGGAGTGGTGAGGATTTAATCTTTTGTGATCCATGTGAGTGATCCAAGTGAGTGAACTTTCATTGGTTTATGGATTGAATTTCCATGTGCAAGTCATTTGTTGTAATTAGAGACTTTATTTATTTCCTTTTAATTAATTACTTTAGCCAAGGATTTAGTTGGGTTGATTTGATTTAAATAGGCCAAGGTAATTAATGTGAGTTAGTGATTAAATCACTTTGATTTTAGGAGATTAAATTTATTTTGATGAATTATCTCAATAATCAAATAATTAGACTAACATAATTAGGGGTATGATCACATTTAGGGAAAATAGGGTCTCTAGTTAGAGTAGACCAAATTAGGGAGGTTACAATCTGAATCAACATAGGGGTTTCCATAATGTTAAAATGTTCAACATAGAATAGAACCTTCACAACATAGAAAGATACTACTTCAGTTCATCTCTAGTGTTCTTTAAACACTGTTTCACTTCAAGCATGAAAATACAATATTCTATTAAAAACCACTCAAAATGCTTTGAAATAACTTAGTAAATGCTTGCAAAAGCACTTCTTATCTCGTAGAATGAAAAGTGACAAATGAACTTCACTTTTTCCCTTATAACGTCTCATTACCAAGCAATAAATGCAAATGGTCAAATAGTAATCTTAACCAGTCACAAGAGTTAGAAACATAAAGAGTCGCAATGCCATTAAAAAAATTCATTATGCGGTCGCATACAATCATATTTAATGCAATATACTTCATTATATTCTTACATAACATGATTAGGCATCTAAATATGATGATAAATCTTATCGATCACACAACTTATGAGATAGGTTAGAGATCTTACTTGAGTTTCTCCCCCTAAGCCAATAGCTTTGACTTAGTCAGATGATGAATTCTCCACACTACTTGATGTAGTGGATTTATCTATCATCTTAGAAGATTTCAATTCTCCCTTTTTACCCATGTATCCTTCATCTGTTTCCTATTTTCTTCAACATCTACAATCTTCTTGCCTTTATCATTATTAATCCTATTGACCGGTTGACCTTTAGTACTATTCTTCTTCACTCTGTAACACCTAGAGATATGTCCAATATTATTACAATTGAAACATGCCATACTGGTTTGTCTCCATGGTTCACCATTTCCTCTACCAGTTCTCATCTTGCAATTCACTATTGTATGTCCAAAAATGAGACAAACATAAAAGGTTAAATTGAATTACCTCTCTCTTTGGTAAGGGTTGACCCGGTTCACATGCGACCTTTCATTATTGATTCTAGTCCTACATTCATTATCCTTATGACCAAACTTGTTACAGTGATAACGGTTACCTTGAAAAGTATTAGTTTTAGCATTGTAACCATTAGATCTACCAAACAAATTTCCAAATATAGGAATAGATGGATTAGGTTTAGACCAACAAACATTAGCAATATGTCCTTCCTTGTGGCAATTAAAGCATACTAGTATGCAATTCCTCTTACCATCTTTTTTGTTGTTCACCTTAGGTGTAGATTTTCCTTCTGCATGAGTCTCCTTTGCACTAGATCTCTCATTGACTTCAAATTTGGAAAAACCTATTCCTTGTCTTTCACAATTTCTCCTTTGTCTAGAGAGTTTTTCATCAAGTTTAGCAGAACCCTTGTTGAACTTTTCCAAAAAATCATTAGCACTCTTCAACTCTTCTTTCATCTTTCCATTCTCATTTCTCAGAACTTCATTCTCTCTTATGACATTTTCATTCTCTTCATTAGAATCATGTAGGTGTTCCCTCAATGCAGCAACTTCTTGCTCAGATCTAAAAATCTCATCCACCTTAGCCATTAGGGTTTCATCTTTGAATTTTAGGGCATCCCCTACAAATTTCTAAGCTTTGTCAATAGATTTCCTTACTTCTAGCTCTTCACCCATCTTATTCAAAAAATTTCCAACTCCCCTTTCATGTTCTTATTTTCTTATTTCAGTTTGTCTAGCATCTTATGCATGTCTGTATTGTCCTTATCTAGCTATTCATTTTCCAAGTTCAAAACTTCCACCTCAGATTCATCAAATCCACTTTGCTTAGGAAGGTGCTTAATAAGATCTTGAATTTCACACAACTATTTGAGAAATTCTTTTCTCTTAACCCTATAGCTCTTCAACTGGTCTTTAAGTTTCTCAATCATATCCTTAGCCTCAACAAGTTATCTTCTATAAAACTCCACATCTCCCTTAAGGGTCTCACCCAAGATGTTAGGATTCTTCAAGGGAACTAGGCTTTGATACCAATTATTAATATATTGAAGTACTGAGAGGGGGGGGGTTGAATTAGTGCAAATAGGGAATTTACTAATTCAACCAATAATCTGATAATGTTTTTAAACAACTTATAAACAATGAAACATGCAAGAGTAACTATGCAGTAGAAGTAAAAAAATTCAAACATCCACAAAGCATAACTCATATCACCACTATGTTTCACGTGCAAACCCTTGTGAGAGTGAGAAAACCATGGTGGGAATGCCACCCACAAATCTCTTCACTGCACTAAAGGAGTTTCCCTGTTAGGAGCTCACCTGGTTACAAGTGATTAGTACCTTGTTAGAAGTATAATGAGACCTATTAGGATATACCTCTCTAGACGATTTAGAAATCCTTATCAAAAGTCACCCTATTAAAGGATTTATACAAAAGACCTATTAAATTCCACCATGTTAAGGTATTTAACCTTGTGAACCTATTAGAGTTATCCTTGAGTAATGAACTCAAATCACTGATATGGAATGACATTGCTTGCATGTAAGATCAAATTCAATCTCTAAACTCTTGACACAATACTATGCCTTTGTCTATGATTGCAACCACCAAAAACATGATCAACAACCCTAAATCACTAATTTAGCTTTCCTTTATATAGTTTTTCTTAAGTCAGTTAAAACATAAAAAATAATCCACAAGTCAGCCCACAAATTTGACCTAACTCATGAAAATCCATGCCAATAAAACCTAACATGTCGGCCCAAAATTTTATACAAAAATTTATTACAAAATACTGACTATAACTTAATGACCTTTACCATATGATCATCATGAACCAATCGGTAACTCAACCAGTTCATATAGAATACAATGTCAAAATATTAACTTACACAAAATGTTGAGTTAACAGTTGCAGTCATCCATCCAAACTTCTCTAACCAAAGTAAATCTCTAGTAATGATTGCACCTACCAATACGCTAGCAATATTGATATATACACAAAATAATTCTTTTACAGTCTTCCTATTAACCGGTCATAACACTTAGTAAAAACTACTTCACCTATTCATCCTAGCGATCAGAAATGTAACAACTTATTCACCAAATCTAATAGACTTAATAAGCTTCCATCAATAACAAACTCAAACTCACCATTTCATCTCCAAAATCTATCATAATTCCAATAGGGAGATTATTAGAGATAAAATTACTTGGGATATAGGTTCAGGTGAATCAACACTCTTTTGGGAGGATCCTTGGGGAGGCTATGCTACTATGGATAGTCTGATATTATCCCCAAGAATTAAAGAGTTACTATCCAACCTTTCGGGTAGGAAACTGAAATACTATATTGACATTCCAATAGGAGATCCTAACCTTGGTTGGAAATGGAGATCCCCAGATGGAATACCTCTATCTACCAATTAAAAAATAGAATTGAATGAGATCTTGAAGGCAAGGTAGATTGTCATAAAAACAAGCTAGAAAAATTAATTTGGTAAAGATCTAACTAAGGAATGTATAAGGTTAAAGAGGGATATGAAGCTTTGATCTATTCACAACAATGACAGAATGTGTATCTTCCCCTAAACCTTTATTGGGAAAAGGTTTGTCTCCCGAAGGAAGGAATGTTTTTATGGGCTGCACTACAGAAAAGAATCGTAACTATAGAATGGTTCAAAAGAATTTGTTTTGAAGGTCTATCAAGATGCCCTTTATATGAAAAGAAGGAAGAATCAATAGATCATATAATCTTGAATTGCTCGTTGTGTGTGTGAATATTTTACTTGCAAGCTACAATAAAACACTTCATATGTCATTATATCAATGGTTAGAACTATGAAAATTGAATGCAAATTATAAGGAAACCATCAAAATTGACATATTGCTTCCTATCTAAGAAGAGTGTGATTTAAGCTATAATTGCCCTTAGATTATGCATAAATCAGTGACATATTCAATCCTAGAATGGAAGATTCATCAATAAATAAAGCTAATTAACATACAATTCATGCTTAAGATGATGCAAAGGTTCAATTGAAGAACAAATGAAAGTTATCTAATTAGCTATGTGAGATTATGAAATAAAAATGGCAGCATAAGAGTGTAATTGAAATTCTAAGATTAAGGACCACTTGAGCTAAAAATTCAATCCTTTTATAGAATAATTTAGGAGATGAGAGGTTGAGATTGATTTTTGTGGAGAGGTGACAATAGAATCTTTGGTGATCCATGTGAGTGAACTCTCACTGGCTCATGGATTGACTTTCCATGTGTAAGTGATGAGTTGTAATTAGAGAGTTTATTTAATTACTTTTAATTAATTACTTTAGCCAAGGATTTAATTGGGTTGATTTGATTTAAATAGGCAAATATAATTAATGTGAGTTAGTGATGAAATCACTTTGATTTTAGGAGATTAAATTTATTGATGAATTATGCTAATAATTGAATAGTTGAATTGACATAATTAGGGGTATGATCACATTTAGGGAAAATAGGGTCTCTGGTTAGAGTAGAGAAAATTAGGGTGATTACATTTTCCCCTCTTTGAATTGATGTGCGAGCAGTGCATTGATTCAAAGAATGTCTAATGTTGACTTTAAAAAGTTTGAGAATTTTATACTTGATTGAATGAAATATAGCTAATGAGATTAGTCTCGCACTTGATTAAACTAAGACTGATAGTATTGAATTTGAAATTTATCAAACAAAGGTCTATTAAACAAAGATATAAAGATACCAATTCTACACTTGATTGAACAAAAAATGATAATATTGACTCTGAACTTGATCAAACGAAGGTTAGTTCAAAGTTGTTGAGAGCTGTGAGGTATCAATTCTGAACTTGATTGAACGAGAATTGACAATTCTGACTCTGAACTTGATCAAATGAAGATCAGTAAAAAGATACTGAGAGCTTGATAAAGATCTGAGAGATTGTAGGCATAGATATATGGCTTCTTTAGCACCAAATCCTTCTATCCAATAGTCCCAACTTGATTGAAGGAAATTTCCATGCCCCTAGTCTTTTGATGATGAAGTCAGTTTTGTTGTTTGAACAATTGATTTTGGGTGTGATCATTCCCCCTCGAGAATGAAATCAAAGGAAATAGAATAAAATCCCTCTTTAGAATGATAGATGAATGGATCAGGTTGATTGGAACAAGAAAGAATCAATTAGAAGATGACATGAAATGAAAGTGTGTTAAGAGAAAACACAATTTTACCAAGTCAAATACTTGAAAATGTAATTGTGAGTAAGATAAAATGATGTCTGACCATTTTTTTGATGAATAATGTGTAGTTTAGTTATATAGAACCATAAAAAACTAATTGTGTAAAGCCAGCAAATGATTTTATGAACATATAGAGCAATTTTGCATTTGTTGGAGACTATCGTAAAAATTTTACTATGTTGTTGAAAACATCATCCTTACATTTGATTTCATTCCTAATAGATCTGAGAAGAACATAATTGAATTTTGAGAGTCCGAGAAGAATTCTGGGGCTTCTAGACATCTCAAAAAGGTCAATACAAGTCTCAAAAATCACTTTTTACCCATTCATTTTCACTTGTATTCTTAGTAAATATTGATCTCTACAGAGAAGATGGTGGTCCCTATGGAGAGACATCAATTCAAACTAGCACATTGTCACCAACGCCTGGCCCACTATGCACAGTCGGTGAGTAAATTGAGACCTACCTTTTTACGCTTTCTATTTTTCATTTTGTCACTTTTGCAATAGTTAGGAGCCTTTCAATTCTAAATCACATTTGGTATTCCAGATCACATCCTATTAATCCTGTGTCACGTCTAGTTTTATTGCAAAATTCTGGATCGCATCCTGTAAAAATAAGGTCGCTTCCTATAGGTCATCAAAGCATCTTTTTAGTTGTAGTTTATCCAGCCTTTGAATTGCATCACGTCCTGTGAAAATAGGGTCGCATACCGTATCCCACATCACATCCTGTCAAAATAGGATTGCTTCCTGAATTCCCCATCACATCTAGTAAATTTTGGATCACATCCAGGATATGAGATCACATTCGGGAAAAATAGTGTCATTTCCAATAAAAGGAGTTAGTTTTTCTAATTTTGACTATTTTAACTCTTCTCAAAGGCCAAAAAGACTTAGCTGTTAGATTTTTTGTGTATTTGACTTAGCTAGGATACTGACGTAAATTAGTAAATGTGTGCTTGATAGATTGATTTCCAGGTTGTGTCATTTTGAGGACCTCATCCTACATAAGTCCTTGCATTATCACGCTCCTTGACTGATGCAGAGCTTCAGATTGTTGGACAGATTAGTTTGACATCTTTGATAGATTTACCCAACATTACGGTAAATTGAGGGTTGTTGATTGCTCTTGTCAAGAGATGGCATCCAGAGCACAATACCTTCCATCTCCCAACTGGAAAGATGACAGTCACCCCTGAGGATGTGTGGTGGATCATGCACATTCCTGTGATGGGACAGGAGGTTCAATTTGAGTTGCTCTATATGTTTGATCACTATGATAGGTTACATGTTTATCTTTCTGAATTGATAGGTGGTATCCTGATGCCAGATCGAGGACATCATGGGTTCATGTGGGGTTGGGTGGATACTTTGGATTAGATGGTGGTCTCCACACACAAATTTAGCTAGGGGAGCTTCATATTAGCACATATGTATAGAGAGTTGCATGAGATCGTGTATGAGTATTCCCATAGTATGACTCTCAGCATTCTTATTTTATAGATCTGGGCCTGGGAGCACATCCCAGTGACACAACCGATTGTTGATAGGTAGAGAGCACTAGAGGAGCCCTATGTATACATGTATTCAGGTTTCATCTAGCATCCCCATCTGGGTAAGCTAGAATACTGGCGGTGGGTCATTGATGATGTCATTGTTGTCAAGTGGAGACAATATGTAGATTGTGTAGAGTGGACCTCTGATAGGAGAAAGATGCCTTATTTATTTTAGAGTAGGTACTTGATCGGTCAGACCTGATATATTATTGAGAGATTCATTGTTACACGTACCCTTAGACAATTTGACCAGATATAGGGCATGTCTCAGGATCTGACAGCTTATGCCTATATTCATGATGAGGAGGCACAGTGGGGATCCCTCTTATGTTATGAGACTGCTCAGCTAGAGATTGGTCAGATGGTTGCAGTGGGGTGGGACTGTATTTTAGATGTTTCTGATGTTGGGTGCACTGATGTGTATCTTTCTCATCGGCTCCAGTTTCCATTTTCTCAGTTTACAGTGTGTGATGAGGTAGTACCTTGCATTGAGGATGCTTTAGATTATGATCCTATAGATGATGGAATAGTGAGAGGCAGAGGTGCATAAGCCATAGGGGGTGGTGGGAGAGATGAGAGAGGTGTTGGTGGTAGAGATGGTAGGCACCCCCCTATGTGTTGGAAAGTTGACTCCCAGGGAGTATATGACTTATTTTTTGTTTTCATTACGGCAACAAAGTCATATGAAGTTTTGACAACAAACTTTGTAGTGGAAATTGACTAAGTATAGAAGACAAGACAGAATAGAGATACACAAATTATCAGAGCACCAATGCATGTGCATACGACCAATTCAGACTAAGCACCTTTAGACATAAGCTCTATGATATGTTTTTATGCTTACCCTATACATGCATGGTACAAAATGTCAGTCTGGATAAGTTACAGAAAGAACAAGTACACTAGCAGTTCAGAATACAGAGTATGGAATTGACTTCAGTTTTTGATTAGCGTGTAATATTTTGTTTTGTAAAGGCTAAGTGCCTATTGTAATAATTTTTTAATCATGTATTAAACATTATTGTAAACACACTTAAGCCAATTTTTTTGGAAGCATTGTGAATTTTGTTTTGGGCCAACTAAGGTCTTGTTTATAGTCACGTCTATTCAGGCATAAACATATATATATGGAATGTAAAGGTATATTACAAGTGTCAAAGAAAGATGAAAAGCATAGATATAAAAGAATAGTATAAAGATGTCAGTATGAGAAAGAGCCCTTAAAGAAGATAAGAGCATAAGCACATAACCAGAACTGATCAGACATCTATGTTATATACAACAGTTCACTTTTGGATATAGTGCATATCTATTCTCAGGAGGTTGTAGCCTTCTTTCTCATTGAGCAGTGAGCTCTTGGACAATGAGTCCTCAACCCTAATAGGGTTATTTGTAAAGACTCCTAATAGGGTCAGGCCTTTAACCAGGTCTTTGTGCTTACATTATAAAGACTACTCCTAATAGGGCAAAGGAACTTTAACAGGTTCATTATACTAGTGCAATATTTGTGGGTACTAATTCCCACTGAGGTTTTCCTCTAATCAAGGTTTCCCCGTAATCATATCATGTATTATGGGTTCTTGTGTTAAGCTTCAATTGATATAAATTTGATTTATATTTAAATTTTTTGAAATAGAATAAATAGTTAAACACTGATTCACCCCNCCCCTCTCAGTGTTTCCAACAATTAGTATCAGAGCTCTGGTCCTCTATAAGAAAGTTTAACCACTTGAGGAGATCATGGATTCAGCAGAAGTAAAACATCTAAAAAAGAATCTTGAAGTAGGCCTTGAAGATCTTGAAAGATATGAGAAAGAAAATGAAGAACTAAAACTAAAGGTTGATGGCTCTCAAATGCTTATCAAGAAATTAAGGAAAGATCTGAAAGATTGCTCTACCAATGATTTGGGAAAAATGGTCAACAAACTAAATGAAGATAACATGTCCTTAAAAGAAAAAATTGAAGATCTGAATGAACAACTTACAGATAGCTTAACAACCATTGAAGAAAAGACCAAAGAAAGTAAACAGATAGATGAAGAACTTATGCAAGATAATATGAAAATCTTGGAGTTGGAAAACATCAAGAATAAGATTGAATCAAAATTATCAGGAGCAAAAGACAAGATTGATAAGCTACACACAAGTTCTAATCTAATTCAATCACAACTTTATGCACAAAAACTAAAAGGTGATACCACTGGTATGGGATACATTATAGCTCAAATTGAGATTAATTCACTACAGGAAAGAAAGAAAGCTCAAATAGAATCTGCAGAAGAAAAGAAAACTAAGAATAATGAAGAGACTAAAGAAGAACCACCAAAAGATAAACACAAGGCAGTTAACCATACTTGCTATGCCTGTAACAAGAATGGACACTTGGCAAGAGACCGTAAGGATTTAAGACCCTTCAATGGTTATTGTTACTCCTATAATAAGTTTGGTCATAGGGCTATTCATTGTAGGACAAAACAAAGAAATCAGTCACAACTAAACCAAAGGAATCAGACTCAATACAATCAGAGAAATCAACCTCAAAGAAACTTGTAGAACATTACATTTCAGATATGTAATTACAATGGACATAGCCAAGTAGTGCAGCTTGATGAATAATAATATCAAACCTCATATCATTTGTCACTCATGTGGAAAAGTAGAACACATCTCAAGTTTTTGCAAGTCAAGAACACAAGGTCAAGAGAATCCTAAAAAGTCTCTATTTGAAGAATCAGGAGAAGTTAAGTTTGTGTAAGATAAAGCTAATTCAGATAAAATATGGGTTGAAGTTAAAAACGATAATGAATAAAATAAGGTAGTTGATGCATCCTCAGTGGATGCACCTTCTACTTCAAGATAGTTGACCCTCATGGTCTTAGGGGGAGCTATTCTAGCTCTGAACCCTTGTGTGGCTGGTATACTCACCTCTGAGTATGCGCCTATGGATTCATGTATGTAATCACAAAATAAGTTTGTATGCATACACGCAATGCCTTTAATTCATTTAGAATAAAGTTTGAAAATCTCTCTGTAAACCGCTTTACAGCAACAAGCATTAAATGTAATAAACATTTATATAAATTGGTAAAAGATCTTTAAAACCTCACTTTTCATTCAAGATTGAGCATTCACAGATCACTTGAGTATAGAGCATCAAAACACTACAGGTTAAGGAATTAGTTGATTTGTGAATGGATTAAAAACTGTAACAGAATGCTAGTAGTCGCGTCATTTTAGAATTGCCATGAAACCCTAATTAATCAAGTTTCGAGTAAGTATGACAACCCCTATTGTATTTGACATTGTTGAAAGGAAGAGATTTGTTCTTAAGAAGTATAAATTCAAGTCTATATTAGATGATTTTGAAGGAGCATTCTCTAAGACTCCACTTGGAGTTGTACATGTAGAAGACATCCGCGCTTATATATATTGCAAGAAGGAAACAGTTGGAGACAACATCAGCAACTCTTATGGGTTCAATGATGAAACTAGACTATTCATTCAAGGATGAATACGTGCATCTCACTGATAACCCTATCTTTGAGTATTCTAACATGCACTAGTTCTATGAGCTAGAATGGGTTAAGATATTACTAAGAAGGATACATGATGACCTATATTGGATTGGGGAGGTTCCTGTCTGCATTGAACTACAGACCTAATTCATGAAATGACTGGACTTCCTAAGACTGGACCAGTTCTTCCTACTGGTAAGGATGTTAAGAAGCAGGTTGAACAAGTTTTCATATCTAGAAGTGATAGGCATGGCATGACTGTTGATCCTATTAAGGAGAATGAAATCAAACTACTCACTATGATACTTGGATACAAGTTTCAGTAGGAAAGCAGACTGAATTGTGTGTCCGCAACAACAGTTCTGGTAGCAATAAGGATAGTGAGAGATAACACTCAGTACAATCTCTATGAACTATTGTGTGCACAGCTGATTGAGAACATTAAAACTATTAAGCATGACAAGAGAAAGATATTTAGGTTTGTCTCTTTAATAATCTATTTGTACTTCCACATTGTTGGTAAAGTTTCCAATCTTTACCTAGATAGGAGTAAACCTACTATGTCTCATATTTCACTAAAAGCTACATCAGAGAGTAGTACAAAAGATTCTATGGACATGGATATCAAAAAATTCAGGATCAAGATGCAGAAGAGGTTCAAAATACCTAAGAATGTAGTTGAGCAATACAAAGACACCATATGCTTCATGGTGGAAACTGGTTGTACTTGAATGGAGGTAGTTGAGCCTAGAAAAAAATGGATTCACCCTCTCAGATATGAAGTTGAAGAACATGTTTTGGAAGGTTATGCACAAGTCCTCCTATCTACGCCTAAGGATCCCAATGAACCTAGATGGGGTACTTACAGAGAAAAGACAAATCAAGTTGATTTTGTCTTATATAGTGCTGACAACAAAAGGAAGGCATCAAGGATTACCTCAAATATCCTAAAAGTTCATAGGGTTACACAAGAAGACCTAGATAGAGTTAGGGAAGCTAAGATTGCCAAAGAACTTGAGAAAACTCCCACAGAAGTGAAAATGGAAAAGTTTGATGATATGCCCAAGAAGAAGAAGAATAAATTTGATGAAGGTACATCTGTGCCATCAACCACCATTGATCTAGAATCCTCTCCACCTTCTGTACCCAGTATGTTAACCAGAAGGAAGAAGCAAGTTCCTACAAGTCATCCATCCTAAAGAACTACAAGGATCAAGGTAAAGAACACACAAGCCCCTCCTGAGGTAGGATTCAGGCCTATTCTAACAGTCCTAAAGAACATAATTGTTAATGAAGGAAGATTAGAATCTATCAAGAATGTCTATGACAAATACCATGAGATAGACAAAACATAAATTCATTCTATGATCATCTCTCACATGATTAAGTTCAAAAGGACAGTATTGGAACTCAAAATAGTCATACCAAACAAGGTATGGAACATAATTGATGTATTAAAGAGGCAATAAATTGAATAAGATATGAGGATAAGAGAAGAAACATTAGATAGTCTTCTCCTTGTGTGCTCACATGATGAGAAAGTCATTATGTTGGATTTAGTAAAGCCTCACCTCAGAACCAAAATAAGAGTTCTCTGTATCATGAATAAGGAGTATGATCTGGTTGGTGAAGAGACTCAGAAAGCATTTGAGTGGTTATTTCTAGATAAACATATGTATCCATTAATGGCACCTACATCAAAGGTAACTCCAGTTCCTCCCAAACAGGTTACAGAACCAGTGATTCAAAATGCACCTAAGACAGGTCCACAGGTTTTAGTGCCCTCAGTTTCAATAGCTTCTGATACAGTAAAAGATTCAGGAGAAACTATTATGATTGATGATATCAAGATATCCATGACCACCTTTGATAATGATATGGACAAAGTTGAAAAAGAATTTGTAAGCACTGAAAATACAAAGGAGGTATGCACTGATGACACATCTTTACAACAAGATGAAGTTCCCTCTAAAGATTCAATAGATTCGAATAAAGAAGAAGACAATCAAACTAATGAGACACCAATAATGGAGATCCCAGTAAAAATTGAATGTATGGATACTAATCAGAATACTATATTCACACCATCCATTCAACCATCAACTTCATTGTTGTCAAGTTTAACTCCTGACTCAACAAGTCTAGATGCATATGGAGAAGAAGATTTGATCAAGGTCAGTGTCCTAGCCATGGAAAAAGCCAAAGAGAAACAAGTTATGAGAAACCCTCTCTTTTTGGAATCAGTGAACATTCTAAATGACCTAGTGCCTGCAGACAAGAAAGTGGCTAAAATTCACTCAGTTGATGATGTAGATAGCATCCTAACAAGCTTCAAAGCACACTTTACAAGTTTAGTAGACTCAGCTACTAGAATTGCAGAAGATAAGTATAAAAAAAAATATTGAATGAACTGGTAAAGAATTTCTCCTTAGATTTAAAGTCATTAAAGATTGGTCAGACAATATTGAAAGAGTTGGCATCAAAAGGCAGAAAGGTTATAGAAAACTGTATGGATAGAGGCAAACTCACCTCTGAACATATCAAAAAGATAGAAGAGGCAGATATCTTGGTTGATAACATAAGACAATCAGTTGAAACATCATCCCAAGACATAAATATCTGAAACAATATCTATCAAGGTCAGATAGACAAGATAGAAAAATCTAAAATGGAGATCAGTAAGATAAGGATCAGACAGACTTAACTGAGAAATGCACTTGCGCCCTCCTTAGCAGTTCTGGATGAGAACATTAAACAGATTGATGCAACCATTTCTACCTATGATCAAGGACCCAACATGGATCTGAAAAAGATGGAAAAGCTTACATATTCCCTATGCGCCAACCTACAAACAATTGATGCACTAAAGGCATTTTGGCAGCAAGAGATGAAGAATCTGAAGATAGCCTATCCAAATGTGTACATGGAGTAAGTGTCTAGAGACCTACAACTTTGACACCTTTGTCATTAATGTCAAGGGGGAGTAAAGTATGTATGGGGAGTAGTGTATATATGCAAAGAAATATGATATAGTATATGTTAAAGGAAGATAATATACAGTTTTTGGTGTTAGTCAATTTTGAGTAACTTGGCCACATTCCT
>MU224128.1:2751668-2768271 GCA_018584345.1 Thuja plicata | reverse complement strand
AATATGACCAACTTTGTTACATGAAAAACAAATGATAGGAAGTTTACCTTTGAATTTTCCTTTTCCTCTAGATAGTCTTCTTGCCATAAGTGCCTCAAGTTCTTCCAGATCATCATCTGTAGTGTCAATGTCATTTTTCACACATGTCTTTCCTTTCTTTGATTTTTTAAGGACCAACTGGGACTTGAATGAAGAATCAATAGCTTGTGGAGTGTATTTATCAAAAATTGACATCTCAAATGCAGTAAGTCTACCTACCAGACCTTCCAAAGTCAAATTATTACTAGGAGTACATCTCAATTTTTGAATTACAAAGAATCTAATAGAATATACATGAAGAAGAGTCCTTAGTACCTTTCTCATAATGGTGTTATCATCAATGGTTCCATTATCTCCTCTAATAGCATTCACAACTTCTTTTATCCTACCACAATATTGAACTATATTTTCTCCTTCTTGCATTTTCATTTCATGAAACTTACCTCTTAAACTTTCAGATTTGGCTCTCAACACATTTGTATCTCCTCCATAGATGGTTGCTAGGGTATCCCACATATTCTTTGCATTTTTATAGTCCTTTATGTCTTTAAATTCAGGATATATCAGGAATGATGCGATCTCCAACATTGCTTGATTGTGTTCCTATTTTTCTCTTAAATGTTCACTAGTGATAGGTGTTGTAGGGGCTACATAATCATGTTCAATATAGTGTTTAGCAGCATCACCAATACCATCCAGATGCAATTTCATCAAACTCTTCCATGCAGGGAAGTTATCTTTGTTCAACTTCGGTACCTCCTTTTTATACATCTTGATCTTTCACTCCAAGTACCTTCAAACTATTTTCAAGAGACCAGAGCTCTGATACCAATTTTTAGATTGAATTTAGAATAACTGAGAGTGGGGGGAATTAGTTATCCATAGGTCTAGATGTACCAATTGAAACTTTATAGAACTTTTAAACAACTCAGATCTGCTCGATAGCAACAACATAAATATGCAGTTTACTATTCAAATGTAATCAGCTTGCCGAAACTTAACAGTAAAACACAACATAAACATTCACACAAGTTGACATGGAAATATAATTTGGGAAAAATCACTAGTAACATGTTACCAATTTTTCACTCTTCTAAAGTGAGCTCTGCTAGGAGCCAACCCTGTTAAAGGTTACAAAACACATTGCTATATGTGACCTAGTTAAAGGATTTAATCACCTTGTCAAGAGTGGCCTTGTTAGAGGACTTAGAACATTACACCTGAATGTCACCTTGCTCAAAGGATTTATACAATGACTGTTAGGTCAACCTGGTTAAAGGATTTTGACTGATAAAAACTGTCATGTTTGATAAAGGGTTGGTGGTAAATCAAACCCTTTATTGAAATGAAAATGCACCTAAACTAGACTCAATGCAACCTAGAGACCTAGTGTTTGGAAAACACTTATTGAATTGAAAACTAAACCTATCCTAACACTCAAAGAAAAGCTTGAGGTGTGTTCTATTAACTAGAATATATAATTATTCCCCTTCATTTGTGGACAACTGGAAATAATTATTCTCTTTGCAGGTTGTTATAACAAAAGGGCCTGACCAAAAATTATCAAATTTGTCATGTTTCCCTGGCTTGCTCTTTAGCACATCCCACTTGAGTACTAGATCATCTTCTTTGAATTCTCTGGACTTAGCTTTCCCATCAAATGACCTTTTATTCTGTGCTTGTTTCAACTCCATAGTTTCCAATGCTTTTTTCCTTTCTTCTTCAAGCTATAATAAATCAGCATACCTCAACTTAAGAGGATCTTCCTCTTCTAATAGCAACATCTAATCAGCCAGCTATAAGGCTGGAAATTTAGTAGAAACTAGCAATCTAGCCTCTTTACCATAAACCAAGACATAAGGTGAGTTACCAATTACCTATTTAGGTGTAATCCTGTCCAACCATAAGGCTGCCTTCAACTTAGAATGTCAATCTCTTTTATTTTCCTGCAATGTCTTCTTGATAATTCTGATCAAATTATTATTGGTAGACTCCGCAAGACCATTACCTTGAGGATAATAATTAGAAGAAGTATTTAAATAGATCCCATTTTCACAGCCCACTCTGTAATAGCTAAACCAATAAAAGCCATAGAATTATTAGAGATAATTGATTGAGGAACTCCAAACCTGGTTACAATGTCTTCATAAAACTTTAGCACAATAGGTCCAGTAGCCTCTTTTAATGCAATAATTTTAGTCCATCTCGTAAAATAATCAGTATCATTCAAAATCCATTTATGTCCTGCAATAGAATTAGGATTAATAGGACCTATGAATTCCATTCCCCACTTAGCAAATGGTTGATCCACAATAATTGGCTTTAATGGCAATGCAGCTAGCTTTTGTTTTCCTGCAAACATAGACATTTCTAACATCTTCTGGCCCAAGAATAAGCATCTTTAAATAAATCAAGCCAATAATAGCCAGCCCTTAATATTTTCCAAGCTGTAGTTTTAGGACTAAAATGTCCTCCACAAGATCCATCATGAAATTTAGACAAAATTTTGTTTTGATCCACTGAATCAATGCATTTAAGAAACATTCCAGAATAGTCCTTCCTATAAAGTATACCATCAATGAGAATGTAGGGAATAGATTGTAACCTGTAGTATCTCCTCTTTGCCTTATCAATATTATTTGGGAATTGTCCAGTCTGCAAGAATCTGATCATATCTGATAACCAGGTTGTAGAATCATTAAACATTAATACAACATCACCTTGAAAAGGTTTAGATTCTTTAGTATTCTCATCTTGTTCTTCCTCTTCTGACATCTAAACACAAATAAATTTTCCTCTAACCAGCTTATTCACATGAATCTATACATCATACTCCATAACCCACATTATCCAACTAGCCCTCTTTTCATTAACATCTGTGTTCAACAAAAACTCTTTAATACTAGGATGTGCAACCATTAAATGTACTTTATTACTGGAAATCAAATTCTTAAACTTCTTCAAAGATTTAATAACAGCTAGCACATGCTTTTCAACAAAACTATACCTTTTCTCATAGTCATCCATACCTTTGCTGAAAAAAGCAACTGGCTGCTCCTGTTTTTTTTCATTCTTTTGAACCAGCATTGTTGAAATAGTATCAGAACCACCATAAGCATAAAGAATAAAGTCTTTAGTAAAATCAGGATTAACAAGAGTAGGGGCTAAAGACAAAGCCTATTTTATTAATTCAAAACTTTTCTTTCCTTCATCAGTCCAGCTGAAAGGAACATCCTTCTTAAGCATAGCAATCAGTGATTTTAACAGATTTGCATTATCAGGGATAAAACTTCTTACAAAATTTATTCTCCCAATAAAAATTTGCAATCCTTTCTTGTGTTTAGGCAATGAAAGTTCCAGAATGCCATGAATTCTCTCAGGATCTATTTTTGTACCCTCCTTGGACACCTAGTATCCTAAGAGTTTTCCCTCATGAACTGCAAATACCAATTTCTTTGGGTTTAAAGAAATCCCAAATTCTCTACATCTCTGCAAAATCTGTCTCAAGTGATCAATGTGTTGGTTTGCAACCTTGCTATACATTGTCACATCATCTAGTTATACTAGAACAAATTTATACATTAAATTTTTGAAAGCCATGTCCATTGCTTTCTGAAAAGTGGCCCCCACATTTGATAACCCAAATGGCATTCTTCTATAAGCCATTATGCCCCATTTAGTTGTGAAATTTGTTTTAAACTTATCAGATTCTTTGACTGAAATCTAGTTATAACTAGAATACCCATCTAGGAGTGAGAAACTCTCAGAACCTGAAACATATTGTACAATATGTTCCATGGAAGGAAGAGGGTGCCTATCTTTTAGAGATGCCCTATTAAGGTCTCTAAAGTCTACACAAAGTCTTGTCTCTCCATTCGTCTTCCTTACTAGAACTAAGTTAGAAACCTAGGATGTGTGCTTAATAGGAAATATAATACCACCATCTAGGAGTTTTCTCAGCTCTTTCAACATTAATGGCTCTAATTTTGGGTTTATAGGCCTTTGCCTTTGTCTAATTGGTCTAGCATTAGGCTCCAATTCTATAGTGTGTTTGGTTAACTGAGGATCAAATCCTTTCAGATCAGAATAATCCCATGCAAAAACATCACTATATTCTCTAAAAAGATCAATAAACAATTCCTTTTCTTCAGGAGAATTTATTTTACCAACCTTTAACCGCTTATCTCTAAAAATATCCACCTCTTCATAATGATCCTCTTTAATCAGTAGGCTGGTTTTACCCTTCCTGAACTAATCATCAGAGTTGAAGGTTGATTCTAAGCTAACCAATCCCTTTGGAAGCTTGTTGGTTTTCAACTAAATAATCTGGTCTTCCATTTGCTTATTTATTTTGTTATTCCTAGATGCTGAAAAAACATCTATTTCTGTTACAAAACTCAAAATATGTTCATCAATATTAAAAAAATTCCAATAAGTGTCATTATCTGGAATAGATGGCCTAACAATTATCTTAACATGTGACTGGTCTAAAATCTATCCTTTATTTTCTGTTATTTAAACATGAGCACCAATACCAACCAGCCTATCAGCATGCAGATTTCCCCTTCTAGGAATTGAAATCAAGTTAAAGGCATAAAATTCATCTAGAATATCAGAAACTCTAGATTTATACATCTTCTGAACATCATTTTTAATAGTATTGATATCTCTCACGTGCTTTACTATCAGTTCACTATCACAAAATTCCCTCAAACACTTAATTCCTCTCAATCTTGCCCATTCTAATCCCTGAATCAAACTCTCATATTCAACCACATTGTTAGAACAAGGAAAACATAACTTGAATGTGGCATAAAATTTATCACCAATAGGTGACACCAACATAACCCCAGCACCAACTCCATCCTTATTCTTTGACCCATCAAAAAACAAATCCCAAAGCTGGTTAGACACATCAGATTCAGATTCTGGATCTTTAATCAAATTAGGCACTACTGAATCAAATTCTAAAATCATATAATTTCAAAAACCAGCATCAAACATATCATCATTTTGTTCGTTCCTAGTATCCCATTCATCTAAAACAATGTCTGGATATGCTTTAATTTGTGTGTTATAGGCTAAATAATCAGGTATTTCATCCTGATTCATGATCACACAACTTGCATTAATGTGACTGAGATTGTAAGGCTCTATCTGATCTTTGGCAATTAGTTCTAACTTTATGGTTACCTTAGTACCATATCTAGTTCTAAAGTATAGATGTGACCAATCTGATGAAAAATAACCATCTATCTTGGCTGCGAAGTCTCTAGACAAGCACATAGAAAAATATGCTAGCAAATCAATGACATATATATCCTGAGGAATTGAAAATTTTGGGTAGGAGTGTAAAGTCAAACTTGCATTTTTAATAACTCCTAAAGTCTTAACTAAAGTTCCATCAAGCTAGACTACACCCTTCTCAAGAGGTTCATATTTCAAATTTAGAAAATCTATTATCTTCTTAGGCATGAAAATGCTGGTTGCTCCACTATCAACCATACAGTTGTGAACTAATTTATTTCCAATAATCAACGAGACATAAAAAGGAGGAGGTTTAACATTTTTAGGTTTATTACCTTCCTTTTCTGATATCTTTTGAACGCTTGATGATTTCTTGTCAAAACTTACTGCTGGTTTTTCCACAGTTGCAGCCTTCTTGACTTCTGGTATTGCTGGCTGCTGCACTTTAGCAGGATTTTTTTCTTCTCTTGATAGCTTCTCCTAAACCTTAGGAGGCTTAGAATTACTCATGACCACCCATGGTGGTTGTTGTACTGTCTGCTGTGAATTAACTGCCAAGTTAGACAACTCTTCTTTTAAAATCTCAATCTATCCTGGAATAGATAAAGTCTCCCATGCAGATAAGGTTACATTTGTTTTTTTTATAGTATCAGCACTATTGACCAGAACAGCAAATTTTACCTTATGTGAAGTTCTAAGAGAACTCTGATAAGAACCCTTTTGACTTTGATCCATATTTGATAAAGTTTATGGACTCTTTAGAATAGGAATTGGTGAAGAAGGAACATTACCAGTGGATTGATATATTTCAAGAGCTCTCTTTTTTTCTCTAGTATTTGTTGCAGTTGACGCATCTTCATTAAGACCATAAAACTCTTCTTCTTTCTAGTTTGGGAAACTGGTATCCATAGCACTTTGATCTAGTTGTTGTTGTACCTCTTCAACAGACACATTCTACTGTGAATTCATTGCATTTTTTACTACAAGAGCTTGATTAAGAATTCCATTATAACATGTGGATCATTAATGAGCTTGATTGCATGGAAAACACCAGTCAATAGAAATATTTATTCTAAGAAGGAACAATATCCCTAACAGTATTAAGTGGTGTTGCATTATACTGTCTATTTGGCCTTACATTCCAATTCTGCTTATTGGCATTAGCATTGCCTTGAAATTGTTGCATGTTGGCCTGAAAATTAGACTGATTAGGATATTGGGAAGAAGAACCGGCAAATTGATTTTGAACAGCAGGGTTTGTCTGGAATTTATTCCTCTTAAGGGTGACCAAATCATTTCCAAAATATTGCAATAAAATTTCTATTTTTTTTGGTTGTCCTTAATACTTTGTAGTTCATTCAGAAGAGCTACAGGAATTATCTCTATAGATCTAAATGATGAGACAGTCGATAGTGGTGGGACAACTAATGGCATATTGGACTGGATATTAGGAAAGAAAGGCATATGAGGTCTAAGAGCTATTTTCCCTTCCTGGATAAGACTATTTTCTTCCCTAATAGTAGTATCAAAAGCTTGGGGTAAAGAAACCCCTAGTCCCATAGATTGAATCATTACAGAGATATCACTATTTAAGCTCTTCAAATAATACAAGAAAGCATATTCAGCTGAAGGCCTTATCGTAATAGGAATCCTGTTCCAAGTCTTCTAAAAATGGAGATTGAAATCACTCATCTCCTCTTGTAGGGCCCTCTTGATAGTAGTTATTTTCTCCACCAAGGACATATTATCATATTTTTCCTCAAAAAATTTAGAGTCGTTCTCCTAGGACATCCCACATAGCAATAGAGTCCACTGGGAGTGTTCTGAACCAATCAAGGGCTTTACCCTTGAGTGATGTAGCCAATATTTTCAAAGCTACATCTTCAGATGTGATATGATGAATGTTGCAAAGAGTTGCAACATCCTGGATATGCTCAATAGCTGTCACATGTGTTTCACCAGTAAAATTTGGCAAGCTTTTCAAAGCAGCCAATGGAATATCATTGTGATTTGCAATCTTCAAAGGACTACCTTGATCAAATGGAACAAAAGGAAGATTCCTTGTCATTGCTTGATGTATAGGAGGTTATTTTTGGATAGCAAGTGTAATGGAAGGCTGGGTAGGTTGAACTACCTTCCTTTGATAAGTCTTTAGATTCTGAGGAGTTGTTGAAGCACCACTTGTAGAAGCTCCAAGAATAGAATTATTTATAAATAAATTTTCAACACTTGGAAATTCTGATCCGGAATGATTAGGAACACTCAGATCCTTAGGAAGACTGATTTATTCAATAATAACCTCAAGCTCATTTGAATTTATAGCCTGATCTTCAAAAATGGGGTTTTCAAATGATAAAAAAATTGAACTCAATAAAGTACCTCTTGGGTCTTGTGATGTTCTTCTACCTCTGGATGATCTTCCTCCCCTTTTTCCTGACTACAATTCCTAATACACAAAACCTTCTTTGTTTGATCTTGTCGGAGTTCTACTCATTAAGAACAACCCTCAGAGTTGCAATTGAAACAAGAAGAACCATAAAATTTGTGATTCAGAATTGAGAATCATTTCGAGTGTCCCATCGGGCGTGCCAAAAATTGTTCAGCCTTAGATTTGTCACCCTAATTTGGGATTTAAGGCTTTGTGACAATTCTATCTGACAATGGAAACTTCCTCTAGCTGTGGGTAGACTATGAATGAGGAAGATTCTCCAGAATCTAGGTCGGTTCCTTTTAAATATGAAATATCACCACCTAATATGAAAACTTGATAGGAAAAGGGTAGAAGAAAACTTTAAACTAAAATAAATGTGGTGATACACCAAATTAGGTTCAGACTTTGGTAGAATGACAAAATAGTAGCTCAAAATCATAAATCAAAATCTTGACTCTTCAAATCTCTGTCCAACATATAGGTTAATAGATTTCACTATTAGGATTGAATCACAAATAGTTCAAAAGATTAACAAGATACATCTCCCATACAAGGTTTAAGAATAAAGTGATCACCTTAAGAAGAAATAAACAAGTATTCACTTCTTTTAGATTTCAATTGCAACACAACACTTGTACAGAAAGATGAAATCAGGATCATAAAACCAAACTCCAAAAATATGTATGTCAAAGGGCATCTACTTTATTTCTCACAAAACTGATAATCTAGTTACATAAATGGCTTCCAAAACAACATAGGAACAAAACGTTCACTATAAGCCTCTTCTCACCAAATTCTGCCCCCCCCCCCCAAATTGATCANCCCCCCCCCCCCCAAATTGATCATGATAATCAACTTTATACTATGCCCTAGCCTCAAATCTGAAAATGAAAAGCCTTTACAAAATGCCCTAATTTTGGATAAAATTTGTGCCAAAATTCTAGCCTATGAAAACTCCACCCTAAATGCCAAAAATATTGGCTTATAATAAGGATTAAAATCCTTTTACAAAAAATTTTGCCAATATTTTAAAATACTTAATATTAGATAAAAACCTAATATTAAACAAATAACCTAACCTCTAAAATACTAAGTGTAGAAATGCAAAGTGGGGAATAATAAAAATATCACTCAACCCACTTGCACATGAATCAAATGTAGAGGAATGAGGTGGCACTAGGAAAACCCAGAAACCTGCAGGAATGTGACATCTGCAATAAAGGCATTCAATGCCTTTCACTTAGCGGACTCCAAAATTCATAGGCTCATTTCATTTTCAAAATTAGTGTTATCTCAATCTTCACAGAGAAGAATTGGGGAGAGTTTGAAACCCTAACTAAAGTGAAACTCTGGAAAAAATTTGTTGATGGAGCTTGGCTTCCTGTAGATGAAGCTCTCTTCCATACTCAGCCTGAATGATGTTGTAACTGAACCTTTTTCATTGTCATTCTTTCTGTTGCTTCAATCATGAATTTAGGCACTTATTTTTGGCTTTGACAGCTCACGGATTGAATACTCTTTGACTGACTGAATTTTAGTTTAGAGACTAAGACTGCTATCAATAAACCCATCTTGAAGCTTGACATGACTGATGGAGCCTTCAATCTTTGATAATCCACTCATTGATAAAGGATTTGAACTGAGAGTTTGAACCATGGAGGCTCAGTTATGATTATTAATCTGATGATCACTTATTTTGTCTCTACTATTACCTGCATCTTGACTATGTCTCTGAGCTTGGCATGTTGTATCTTTCTTTTCGAGCTTGGGTTCATTGCTTGTGGCTTGGGCTAAGAGCTCAATATGGAGGACTCAGCCTTGACCAAGACTCATAGTTTACAACTTGGAACTTGGATTCCCTATTTCTTGCTCAACTGGCCTTCAATCACGGGCACACCATAACTCGGTTTGACTGGTGTTTGTAGAAACTGATGAAATATCATATTCAACTCCAAGATCCAGCTTCATGCACAATACATGTCACAAAGAATGAAGCAAAAATATGGAAAAGGCAAAACCCTCTTGTGCTCAAAAATGTCAGAGCTCAAATTGTCTTAAGAGAGTATATACAAATAATTACAAAAGCGTCTTAAAAGGAAGGAAACCCTAAAGCCACACAAAGCTAGGTTGAGGAATAATAATTAATATAAATATTAATTATTATTCACCTAAAAGGAGTAAGCTTAAGTGAAATAGAATAATAGAGGACTTAATTAATTAAACCAAAATGATTTAATTATAAAGTCAAATATATCTATTACTCTAACACCCCCCCTTAAGCATAGCTCAGGAGGAATCTAACCTAGCACAGCTAAGAAAGCAAAAAAAATGGGTCCCAGCAACAAGGCCTGATCAGGTACCCAGTACAAGGAAATCTCTATAAATCGGAGTAAAGGAGAAAACCCAGTGGGAAAAACTCCTCTCCAAAAAGAGATGTAAAAGCAAGCAAAGACAAAAAGAATGACTTCAAGAGACTCTCTCAAAGCCATAAGTACAATGCGTGTTGCTAACCCTCCCATGAGAGAGGGTCGAGGCTCCAAAGCCCCCCAAAAATGAAAGAACCCCTAGATCAATGAACAAACCATCATGACTCCAATACAAAGGAGTGAAAGGAAGTGAGCACTGAAGAGGTGACCTTGAAAGATGAGGTGTCATTGGAAGTCCAAGCTGATTCTCAAAAGAGAAGACACAAGGATCTTGAAATGGAATCCCCAATGCAAGTGGTATGATAGGTGTGTTGACACTGTCATGAGAGACGAGATGAGTGTCCTCTGTAGAATCCTCAACAACTACACCTAGTGGCTCAATGACTAGAGCTGGAGGGTCTGGTAGTGCTAAAGAAGAGTCCTATTGAAGATAAAGAACTTCAACAAGATGTGGTGTGGCAGTCTCATCAGGGGTCTCAGGAACAAAACAGAGGTTAAAGTGACCGGACTACACCACATGATGCTCTCATGGAAGAGGAGAGTTGTGCTTCGATGATGGAGATGGTGGACCAAAGTGTGAAAAGGTGTAGAGATGGGTGGAGTGATCAAATGTCCCTGTAGCAACAATGCCACCTATCATACTATCCCAAATGAAGACTAAATCTGGTGAGAACTCAACTAACTTCCCTGATCCACTATGTGTGATCTGGTAAATCGAGAGAAGGTTTGCAGACAGAGATGGAACATACAATACATCATTGAATGTGCCATCCTGAATGCGTACAGAACCTTTCCTACAGACTAGCATAACAGTTTTATTCCCCATGAGAATGTGGGGAATGGGGGAAGCATCAATGGAAGAGAAGATCATTGGAGAAGATGCCATATGGTGAGAAGCACCTGAATCTAGTATCCAAGGGACCTGTGAAGGGGATGCAACTAAAGCCTGTAATGCATGACCCTATCCAAAATCCTATCTAGATGTCGAAGATGAGGTAGTAGACTGAAAAGAAAACCCCTGTGAGGTGGAAGAGGATGGAGAGGAAATATTGCTCTTCTAAAGGAGAGCTTGCAAATCTGCAATCTATTTCTCATAGCCATCAAATCTCTTCTGAAAACATTATGACTCATCATGGGGCCCCTTCTAAAAATAGGAACAAGAAGGGTTATGAGTCTTCTTTTTCTCCTTCTTAGAAGAAGATGGTGGGCCAGTAGAGTGCCGAGAAGAGGAATCAGATATCGGCTGCGGCTTCGGATTCTGTGTATTCTGAGATGACTTGGCAAGCAATGCCTGTGACTGTGAACTTGTAAGATAATCCATCTGACTGAGCTTGGACTGATCATGAGTTAACCTATCACAAAAGGTCTCAAAAAAGGGAATAACATGTCATGCACCCAATGCATCCATAATGGAGTAGAAGGTAGAAGTGAAAATCTGATAAGGGCCACACAGCTTTGAGAGTATCAGAAAGATACACTCATCATCTGATTTTGTCTTTCCAGCAACCTGTAAAATATATCGAAGAGACTTGAACTTCATTAGGAAGTCCTCAATGTTGGTGAATGATTTAGGTACCAAGGAGGTGAACTCTGCATCTATCTGGAGAATCCTGAACTGATTCATTGTGCCAAACAAGGTGGAAAACTTGTCCCACATATCCCTGGGTGTGGTCAGACCATCCAGGTGGAACAACAACCCATCTAAAATATTCATGGAAATGAGGCCTATTGCCTCATCCATCCTATTTCTATGCATAAGAGCCTCATAAGGCCTCTGTAGAACTGGCTAAACTATATCCAAGCAGGACCATAAAACTCGTGACATGAGGAGTCTGGTCATTTGTGGCTTCCATGTGTGGTAGTTATGTGGAGTCAGAACAACAATGGATGTGTCTGACATTGAGAGAATAAGACAGAAGTAGAAGGGGCTCTCTGAATTGAAAATGCAGAAATAAATATGCACCCCCCCACAAACTATCAAACTAACTCCCGTACACCAGAAGATGAAGCAAAAAACACAAAGAACTAAAGAAAAACCTGAGTTTCCAAAGTAGAATAGGAGCACAAAAGAAGGTGCATCTTTGACTGCAAAAACTAGTGAGCAAATGGAAAAATCAAGAAATGAGACCTAGATGAGAGCGACAGGCTCAAAAAGAGCTTTTTGATGATATATAGAAGTAAAAAATCTGAGTCTGTATGAGCCCTGTAGAGCCAAAAAGGTGCAGGTACCCCCAAAAGTCAGCTCTCTAGAAAAAAAAAATCTCGGCAAATAATTTGACGGTCGTATGGCTGTCACAGGACATCCAGCCAGGAAAAGGTGGCCGATGGGTAGTGGCGCTGGCAAAGGTGGCAGTTGGGCTGGGTGGTGGTGGTGACCAAGCAGGGTCGGGCGGTGCGGCGGTGGCGGCGAGGGTCGGTGGTGGCGTGGTGGCCAGAGGGTGGCGCGCAGGCAGGGAGCGGCGCGCGGGCGGCAGCGGGGCTGAACGCTGGTGGTGCTAATAAAATAACATAGTAGGCGTTATTTTATAATGTTTTTTTTTATTTTTTTTGAAAAAAATTGAAATTTTTTTTGCAATCTATTCTCCCAAGAACACCTGCATGCATAACCCTGTCACATGGAAGAAGCAAAGAACAGAAGAATGAAAATCTATGGAGGCCAAAAGACCAGAGACATCATATGCACATGAAAGAATATATGCATGGATTCAAAAGGAAGCTTGATCCATAGCTTCAAAAGAACTCGAACAAGCAGTAGCAGAATGGCTCTGATACCATGTAGAAACTGATGAAATATCAAATTCAACTCCAAGATCCAGCTACATACACAATACCTGTCACAAAGAACGAAGCAAAAATATGGAAAAGGAAAAACCCTCTTATGCTCAAAAATGTCAGAGCTCAAATTGTCTTAAGAGAGTATATACAAATAATTATAAAAGCGGCTTAAAAGGAAGGAAACCCTAAAGCCACACAAAGCTAGGTTGAGGAATAATAATTAATATAAATATTAATTATTATTCACCTAAAAGGAGTAAGCTTAATTGAAATAGAATAATAGAGGACTTAATTAATTAAACCAAAATTATTTAATTATAAATTCAAATATATCTATTACTCTAACAGTGTTAATGGCTCATGGCTGTGAGTATCTTGGCGACATGATGTAACATATGGGTTTAACTCAACTCCAAGATCAAGTTCCTTTAGTCAAGACTCATAGCACTTTAATGTTTTGGTTAACTCATTCAGCTCTTAGTTCAAATCACCGTGACCACTCTTCCATCTTGGTAATTATCGACCTCTAGCAGATTTTAGCAATAAATCTGTGCTTATCTTACCACTTTTATTCATATGGGTTACTTCACTTCTGACAGCACCACAAAATCTGGATCCATTCCATTCTAATAGTCACGGCTTTGTGACTGGTGTTCTTTTATTTCTTTTGACTATATACAAAGTTGTGACTGTTGTTTATCTTTACTGGGCCCGACTTTGTATAAACACAAGATTGTAATACAGCCACAGCCTTCAATTTGATCCATAAGCTCAATGTTGACATCAACTCGATCATCAACTGGTAAGTTATCAACTCACTCAAGTTCACTGCTCGACATAAATATGAAGCTTTTGTTTTCAATACTTCACTCTACTGATGTGGGTACATTTGGCTTTGACAGTGTTATGACTTAGAATGAAATTCCTTTAGTTATACTGATGACAGTCCAAGCTGAGACTGAAAATTTTGATCAGATAACAAAAGAAACAAGACCCTTGCTCAGAAAGATAAGTTCATTTTTTCTTGTGTCTTTTGTTTCTTTTGTGACAGCCTATGTACATTCTTGTATCTCTATTTTTTTCATTACTATTATAAATGCACACATATCACTAGGAATTTATCAGATTTTATTAAATACACTGTCATCCTTGCTTTGAACATATACCAACATACTATCTTTGATCGTGAACCTATGCTGAAAATGCTACAAAAAACAAATCTCTACAACTTGCTTTCTGCCAAATTTGTCACTTTTATATCTCAATTGTAGGTGTATTTAGACTATGCAAATCTGTACAATAGCATAAATTTACCAACTAAAAGAATTTAAAACATAGCTCATTGTATCATATGACTGGTGACAAAAATAAGTTTGAAACCCTAAACCAATGTAAAGGAGGATATGTAAAATTTGGTAATGATTCACCATGTCGTATCAAAGGTAATGGATTGATTAACATAACTGACAAAATCAGATGTGATGATGTCTATTGGGTTGATGATCTAAAATACAATTTTCTAAGTGTTGCACAGCTGAACACTTTTGGTTACAAAGTTGAATTCCATCACAGAAAGGCAAAGATCTATGATTCTACTGGAGAATTAGTTGGAAGTGGTGATCAGACTAAAGGTAACTTATTTTATATGGATTTATTTAAAGAAACATGTTTGTTTGCACAATACAATGATGTTTGGTTATGGCATAAGAGGTTGTGTCATGTGAACTTTGATAACTTGGTAAGCATAAGTAAACTGAAAAAGGTTAGAGGGCTACCTAAGTTAAAGAAACCTGAGAATACTATGTGTAAACAATGTCAACTAGGAAAGATGACTAAGTCTAATTTCAAGAGAAAAACACATGTATCTGAGGAAATTCTAGAATTGGTCCATACTGATCTCTCTGGTCCCATTGGAGAAAGAAGCTATTGTGGTGATAGATACTTTATTCTATTTGTTGATGATTATTCAAGGATGATGACTGTAATGTTTCTCAAGGAAAAAACTGATGCATTCTAGTTATTTAAATGGTACTTAGCTAAATTTGAAAAGGAAACAGGCAAATATTTGAAATGCTTAAGATCTGACAGAGGTGGAGAGTTTATTTCTAATGAGTTTAATAGGTTCTGCAATGACCGAGGCATAAAGAGATAGATGTCCGCACCCAGGACTCCTCCACAAAATGGTATTTCTGAACGAAGGAACAGATCTATCATGGACTGTGCAAGAACACTAATGATCAAGAAAAATGTTGCACAGAAATATTGGAAAGAAGCTATAAGTACTGCAGTCTATACACTAAATAGAGTTCAAGTCAAGAAAGGTATAGATGCTACACCTTATGAACTTTGGTATGGTTATGCACCTAGTGTAAATTATTTTAAAGTATTTGGAAGCAAATGTTTTATACTGAAAGACAACATAAATGGAAAACTAGATGCTAAAGGAGAAGAAGGCATATTCCTTGGTTATTCAACGAAAAGCAAAGCATACAAATGTCTAAATTCTAATACTAACAAAATTGTTGAAAGTACAAATGTAAGAATTGATGAGTTTGTAGAAAGAAATGAAGCTTAAAGTACACAAGAGCCTGAAAGCTACAGATCATTCATATATCTGGATGAGGAAGATTCTAATTCACTACTTGAGACTACTTTTATACAACAGCATGCACCTACCGAGTCACAAAGTGGAGTTTTTGAGCAACTGGAAGTGAATGCTGAGCTATCTAATGGAGATGTTGAGTCATAGAATCAACCAGAACTGAATACAAACAATGAACCTAAAGCAAGGACTGAGCCTACCCTATCAAAATATGTGAGAAGATATCACAATTTTGATCAAATCATTGGGTCAAAGGATTTTGTTGTTATGACAAGAAGTAAGTTGAAAAATGACACATGTCTATTATGTGAATTTGAGCCCAAAATAGTGAAAGATGCTTTAGAAAATGAAGATTGGATACAAGCAATGAATGAGGAAATTGAACAAATTGAGAAGAATAAAACTTGGACACTTGTACCTAGGCTAAAGGATAAAAATGTAATTGGCACAAAGTGGGTATTCAGGAACAAACTGAATGAACATGGAGATGTAATAAGAAACAAAGCTAGACTGGTATGCAAGGGTTATGCATAGGAGGAAGGAATTGACTATGGTGAAACCTTCGCCCCAGTTGCAAGATTGGAAGGTTTCAGAACCTTACTTGCATATGCAGCCTATAAAGGATTCAAAGTTTATTAGATGGATGTGAAATCTATATTTCTCAATGGAATCTTGGAAGAAGAAGTATATATTGAGAAAGTTGATGGTTTTGTAGACCTAAATAAAAGGGATATGGTTTGCAGATTGCACAAAGCATTATATGGATTGAAGCAAGCGCCAAGAGCATGGTACGAGAGATTGCACAATTATCTGATCAAGATTGGATTTGCAAGAACCAATGACAACAGCAACCTATACTTGAAGACAAAGAAAAGTAAAGGTATGTTATTAGCTAAAAATTTTGTAGATGACATCATATTTAGTTGACAAGATGTGTTATGTCAAAAATTTGCAACAGAGATGCAAACTGAGTTTGAGATGTCTATGTTTGGTGAAATAAAATTCTTTATTGGCTTACAAATTTATCAAATGAAGAATGGTATCTATATCACTCAATCTAAATATATCAAAGAGATACTGAAA
>MU224128.1:2718187-2735086 GCA_018584345.1 Thuja plicata | reverse complement strand
GCAACACTTTGATAAATCTTTCAACCTAAGATTTGAGATGAAGAATATTGATGAAGGTGTGAAAGATGAAGCTTGATTTGATTTGATTTGAACTTGATTATGGTTGGATGTGGGTTGATCAAGATAACTGAGATTAAAGTCCAAGGATTATGATGGTGCTCCTAAGCCAAAGGTAGAAGATTTGATGAAGATTGGAATTAGAAGCAGGCGTGGATGAAGATTTTGATTAAGAATGGATGAAATTTGAAATATGAATGAGGGATGCTTGAAGACAAGGGAATGATTAAGATATGATTGGTTTTTAATGAAGAGGAAGATGAATTAGATTAGGATTGGATAGAATGATATGAGGTTCACAAGTGGATTGGATTAGAAGAGTGATGATTGGATTAGGTTGAAAGAAGATGAATGATTAGATTAGATTAAGAAAGAGGATGTTGATGTGGATTAGAGGAATGATTAGGATGAAGGTGATTAGATGAGGATTGAGAACTTGATCGAGTAATTAGGAGGATGATGAAGTGATTATGGAGATGATTAAATGATTAGGAAGATTAAGAAGAATATGGATGACTTGGAAGAAGTGATTAGGATAAGAAGTATGATGATGATGATGAAGAAATGGGTTGATGTGAAGATGACAATGTAGGATTCTAACTGATTTTGGACTTTTTAGGTTGATTTGTTCATTGGCAAGAATTGATTTTCAACATACATCAAAGGCATTGATTACGCTAAGTATACCTTGACTTAGATTTCAGGTATAACTGACGATTATTGAAGACATGTGTCTGAAAATAGTCCTAGAAGGGACAAAGCAACCTTGCATGAGACAAAAAATTGTGACAAATTTTTTCGTTGGGAATTCTATTCGTGTTTTTGTCCTTTGGATTTGTCAATGTTCTTCAAACACTTCAAGCACAAGTCTACCTAAGGATTTGGCTTCGCATGAAATATTATAGGCCCATTGTTGGGTAGTCCTTCAGCTCACATAGCAGTGTCACCCCCGGAAGGGCGCTCATGTTTTTGCCTTTTTCCAGGTATTGTTTCTGTGCTACAAAAATCTCTTTCACAACACAATACCTTGGGAAACATATGATGGGGATCTTGGGGGGAGATTATTCCCTCCCCTTGCACTATAATAAATCACCATTCAGAGGTGAATCAGGTAGCTTCTATGCTTAGAGTGTTTAGTAAGTGTCTCTATTTGATTGTATTCTCTATGTATGTGCAAGCATGATTCAGGCGTATATCCCCATAGAGCATCTTGACAAAAGTGGTCACATAAACGTGATTGAGACCGCGAGGCCACACTTAAGTTAGATAAGAGCCAAATATAAGCTCAAATTCCAATCAACTCCCGAGGCTTTAACCCCAAAGAGTAAATTTGATTAATGTGAGTTGGAGTGGTGTGGCTTACACCTCGTTCTCACGTGGGTCATTCCCAGGAGATTTTTCCCTCAACCGACAGGCCCATCTAAAGGATTAACTTGAAAATCAAATTGGATTGGCGAAAAAAAGGAGTCTAGATTTATGATTTTCCCATAAGGGGAAAAGAGCATACTGTCCTATCCAGTATCATTTTCTCCATAGACATGCAAGACACGCTTAGTTTATTTCCAAATATTTAATTGTTTAACACAAAGCAACTATGTCTAGGTTTTTTATCTTCCCAAAAGGGAAGAGAGCATACTCCCCTAACACTTGTTTTGGATTAGACAAAAAGATCCCAAAATTATTCTATGTGCCTCAAAAAAATCAAACTAAATGCTAACAAGCACGATCATTTGGTCGATTTAAATCAAGAACCTACAAGATAAGTGTCAGTAACCTTATGAAGTTGTGTCTTGGGAAAGCGGTGCTGCAAGACAATTGGTTAGTAGTTTGAGCTTTTCCAAATCTTTGAAAAGTGATAAAGGTGATCTGCACAAAGAATTCACTTAAAAAAAATATTTCATTACCATAAGATATGAACTTTTGAAATTAAAAATGAAAGAGTAACTTTGAAAATATTCATGAAATTTTTGAAGTGGAATCTGAATTAATAGCTTAAAAATATTAAAAGGTCTCTGAGTCAGCTTTCCAATGCTTTTTGAATCATTGAAATGGAGTCCGTATGAAAAATTTATGGATGTTTTTGTGACAGTGTCTCTATTTGCAGGCATAGCCGCCTGTGTACAAGCAGAGCCACCCGTCTGTTGAAGCCGCCTCTGTAGAAGCGGAGATGCCTGTCCATGAATCTAAACATGTTTTTGAAAAGAATGAAGATATTTTGATAATTTTTAGGGACATGGGTCCCACCAGGTGTGCCAGAATGTGTACGGTGAAATCTTCAATCTGTTGGGAGCAAGCTCAAACATGAGAAGTTAGTGGGTTAGCACATAGAGTTCATGAAATAAGCAAGAAACCAAACAAGACCTCAACATAACATCAGATTGAGCTAAAAACAAGTAAAATGCACCCTATTCTACTTATTTTATTTTCTCATTTTGATTGGATGTAGGTGTGGTCTCTCAAACACAAATGGATCAAAAGCCCCAATGCAATGCAAGATTGATAGGCAAGAAGAGAGAATCAAGAGCTAGTATGAAGAACTATCCTCAAATCTTCTTCAAGATGATAGATCAAACTATGAAATGATATGCATATGCAAGAAACTGTGATTAATTTACCAAATTGAAGCCTAGCATGTGATTTCTAAGTGATTTAGGCTAAAGAATAAGAGCATGAAAACAAGCTATGAAAATCTAAAGTAATTCTAGCATAATAACAATGCACAATGAGAGATAAAAATGCAAGAGGAGAAGACCTCTATTTATAGATTTTTGGGATAGAAGAGGAGGGGTTGAATGAGGTGGCATCTATGTGGCATCCACATAAGAGCCACATAAGGGACACATAGGCTTGAAGGGATGGATAATTTGGAGTCAAACATAGCATTAATATTTGAGTGGCTCAAGAATTCCAAGTGGAGGGACAAAGGAGTAAAGAGATTTTAAGAGGAATGGGTGGCCATTTTGGACACATGGACTTGGAAGGGATGGCTATTTGGAGTCAAAAATAGCATTAATATTTGAGTGACTCAAGAATTTAAAGTGGGAGACAAAGTTGTAAGAGGAATTTAAGAGGAATGGGTTACCTTTTGGAGAGAATTTCCCCATGTGGGTGAGCATTCCATTAGCCTTAAAAGGGTTAGGAATCACCCTTTAAGTATGAGCAGAGGGTGATTAGGTAGGGAAACATGCTTAGGAAGTGAGGTGATGGGAGTAGAGTAGGAATAGGGTAGGCTTAGGGTAGGTTTCTAGACTGGATTAATAGGTTTCTGGCTAGGGTTTAGATTATAATTCAAATTAGATTTGAATAAATCATAGTTTAGAAGAATTAGGGATATGAAGGGATTTTAATAAATATAAATTTATTAAAAAGGGGATTTTATGAGACAAATGTATTTAAATAAAATACATTAGAATAGTATTTAAACTATTGATAAATACCAACTATGAAACTATTTAATTGATTAAATTAAATAGTTAGAGGAATAAGAGGGAATTTAATATTAATAATAATATTAATTATTTTGGATGTCTACAAATATATTACTCACTCATCTTATTGTTATGTTATCACATTGTTTACTTGCATTTTTAGAGCATTCTTGAGCACTCTTGAATTCTAGATTAGTATTTCCTTATTGCATTTAGCTTAAATCACATATCTTAACTAGGAGGTATTGTAATATTCCTAGATTAGCTTTTCTTTCCTTGTTCTTGCATTTGCATCATAGCTTAGTTCTTGCATTTCATCTTAGATTATCTCTCATTTGCATCATCATTTGAATATTCTATTCTATGGTGCACCTTTCAAGGATCTTTTTTCTTAAGGTCCATTTGAGAGCCACCATTCACACTATCTTAGATTCTTGCACATCATAGATAGGAAGCTATAAGTCACTTCTTGAGACTTCCTTCTTCATGGATTCTCTCAAGTGTAATGGTTTATAGAAGTGTGTCATTTTTATCACACATAAACATCCCGCTCAAATCCAATGCGCCACAAGACAAAATTAAATTTACAAAACACAATTCCAAGACCGCATCATCCAATACAATGATTTATATAAAATGTTGTTTTTAGGAGTCAAACACATTTTGACCAAACACAAGCTTCCTCTAGAATCTTCTCCACATTCTAGCATCGAACAATGTAATGCCATATCATTACCTCCAATCATGAAGACACATCACTAGACCATGACTAACTCGATCGATTCCACCACAATATCAACATTGATCACCAATCAAAGGTTTATCAATTATCTCTCAAGAACACAAACACTTTAACATGTTAACAACTCTATCTCTTCTCGCTGGTCATCTATCCTTCACATCAGTCACTCAAATTAGTTGTGGTTGAAACTATAGTATTTGAACATTGTTGACCACCATATCATGTAGTTGCACCATAAGATACAACAAATATTTTTCAAGACATTCAAATCATCTATCACCTATCATTAACTATTATATCAGTTGCACTATTATACTTAAACTAGTCACAACTTCCACATAAGATCACTTCAACAATATCGGTCATGTATTAGACATCTAGAAACACGCCTAACTCTCCCATAAAGATATAAACCACTAAAATTTATTTAAACTCTTCATTCAACACAATTAGGCTTGGAAACACATTAAGAAGACAAAGTCAATAGTTGACATCAATGACAACATAATATATGATCATCCTATAATCAAATCTACATCATGACATCTCAAAAACTCACTTACCATCACTGCATCAGATATTCCAACAATCTCCCTCTTTGGCATTGGTGGAAACACTCTCTACCTCACCATTGATGGCACCACTCTCTTCCTTACTCCAACATGATACATTATGTATAAAATTGTTTCAACTTCTATCTTTCACCTATTATACAATTATGCACCCTTTGTCATGCACACATTCTCCCCTTTATCATACATACATTCTCCCCCTTTGACAACAATGTCAATGGCATCAAACACACCTGATATCTGTGCTACTGTACTTGACTAACCAAAACATAATACTACATAGACTACTCCCCCTAAGGAGTATCCCCACAACATCAATCCAAACATAAATATATTCAATTAATATACTTGGATTGATGCAACTACATCTTCTTTTAATTCAAATTAGATAGGGGAATGCACCCAACCTACCTCTTGGATACTCAAATGTATCCTTAGGTAATGGTTTGGTGAAAATATCTGCAACCTACTCCTCAGTTGGCACATACTTCAACCTCACTTCCTTTTCTTGTACATTTTCTCTAAGAAAATGATATTTTCTAGCGATATGATTAGTCTTAGAGTGCATGACTGGGTTCTTTTAAATGTTAATGGAACTTGTATTGTCATAATAGATAACCACAAGTTCAATCACCTTCTCCTGAATTCCTTCCATAATATTCTTGATCCAAACTACATGTGTACAATTAATTGCAACAACAACATACTCATCTTTAGTTGTTGATTGAGATATACAATTATGCTTCTTGCTTATCCAGGATACAATTCTTTCACCAAGAATGAATGCACCTCCACTTGTACTATTCCTATCATTAACATTACCTACCCAATCAACATCTATAAACACATTCAAAGATAAATCGTCTTTGTGTCCATACCTGTGACCATAGTCTTCAGTCCCCTTGAGATATCAGAAGATTCTATTTACTACAACCAAATAAAATTCCTTAGGATTAGAATAAAATGTGGCCACTAATCCAACAGCATGTGTTATGTATGGTATGTTGTGCACTACATATTTTAGTTTACTGATCATAGACTTGTAAAGTGTCACATCCACCTCTTTAGAATCATCTTCCTTTGATAGTTTGCAACTTGTTATCATAGGAGTACCAACCAATTTTGAGTCTCCTAACTCAAAAGTCTTCAGTATTTTCTTTACATATTTGGACTGGCTTATGTAGATACCATTTTTCATCTATTGAACCTGCAATCCAATGAATGATTTAATCTCACTGATCATAAACATCTCTAATTTTTTCCTCATCTCATCTACAACTGATCTACTCATTTCTTCATTGCCACAAAAAATGATAACTTCTACAAATATCTCTACAATTATTAGCCTGTCATCTTTGTCAATCTTCAAATACACATTATTGTTATCACTTGTCCTTAGGAAACCAATCTGAATCAAATATGAATACAATCACTCATAGCATACCCTAGGTGCTTGTTTCAACCCATACAAATATTTCTATAATTTACACATCATGTTCTTACCTTCTGAATTAACAAATCCTTTAGGTTGTTCAATGTATACCTCTTCTTCCAAAACAACATTGAGAAAAGCTGACTTAACATCCATTTGATATACCTTGAATCCTTTATAAGAATTATATGCAAGAAATATCCTCACACCTTTAAGTCTATCCATAGGTGGAAATGTTTCACCATAGTCTAGGCCTTCCTCCAACGCATATCCTTTGCACACCAATATTGCCTTGTTCCTTACCACTTCACCTATCTCATTCATCTTATTTTTGAAAATTCACTCAATACCAGTCACATTCTTGTCCACCGGTTTGGGCACTAATGTCCAAGTTTTGTTCTTATCAATCTCCTCCAATTCTTCTTCCACAGATTTCACCCAATCTTCATCTGTCAATGCATCTTTAACTATTTTAGGCTCAAATTCAGATAGAAAATAGGTAAATTATCTCACCTTCCTTCTTGTTAACACACTTGTATTTCTATCACCAATAATTTAATCAAGGGAATGATTTAACTTTACATACTTTGGCAATACTGGTTCAGTTCTAGGATTTTCTTCAACTAATTGTATCGATTCTTGTTCATTAACCTATCTCTCCATTAGTTTTTCTACAATGTCTTGCTTCACCTATTGTACATATACAAACCCATGATAGTCTTTGGGCTCCTTCTTGTTGGATTCATCATTTTTATCAGAAAATTCATCTATTCTTATACTAGCACTTTCCATTATCTTATTTGTTCTCTTGTTCAAGCACTTGTAGTCTTTTCTCTTTGAGGAGTATCCTAACAATATCCCCTCATCACTTCTTGGGTCAAACTTACCTACATTTTCATCTCTCTTTATATAGCATCTTCTCCCAAAAAAATTGAAATAACTTACACATGGTGATCATCCATGCCAGAGCTCATAGGGAGTTTTGTTTGTACCTTTATTCAACTGAACTTTGTTCAATGTGTAAACACCAATGCTCACCACTTCTCTCCAAAACATTTTTGTAACACCTTCTAAATCATTAATGTCCTGGAACAATCAATGATAGACTTGTTTCTTCTTTTAGCAATACCATTCTGTTGAGGTGTTCTAGGAGCTGACATTTGTCTTTGAATTCCTTGTTCTTCATAATATGTAATAAATTCATGTGAAGTAAACTCACCTCCTCTATCAGATCTAAGGCATTTTGGGGTCTTACTAGTCTCCTTCTCCACTCTGGCTTTGTAGATCTTAAACATGTGAAAAGCTTCAGATGTGTCCTTTAAAAATATAACCCACATCATTTTTAGAATAATCATCAACAAGAAAGATGAAATATATATCACCATAGTAACTCCAAGTTCTTATTGAACCACAGATATTGGTATGAACCTGATCTAAAATACTTTACGAAGAATAATTTTTATTAATGAAACTAGAACTAGTTAACTTCCCAAGCTAGCATTCTTTGCACATTACATTACCTGGTTTCACTAGGTTAGGAAATCCTCTTACGATCTTCATCTTACTAACTTTGATCAAGCTATCAAACTTTACATGACACAACATCTTATACCATAACCAAAAATCTTCTACCTTAGCAATCAGACAACTTTTAATAGTAGAATTCAGATGGAACAAGTTACCTTTAGTTTGTTCACCGGTAGAAATCAATTCTTCTAATTTCCTAATAATCCTGCATATACCTCCATTGAACTCCAATATATATCCTTTTTTATTCAACTGAGAAACACTTAACAAATTTTATCTCATACCATCAACCTAGTAGACATCATCAGATTTTTTTTTATCATTCAAAGCAATAGATCCTTTACCTTTTACCAAACAAGGAGCATCATTCCCAAATCTTACTAAGCCTCCATCACATTCTTCCATCTTGATGAATTTACTTCTATCATTGGTCATATGGTGAGTGCACCCAGTGTTAATAATCCAGCCACCACTTTGATTCATGTTGGAAACCAAAGCTTTCTCACCTTCTTCTTAGGGCTCTTCCTTTACCGCAACAAACACAATTTCTTCTTCATCTCTTCCATCAGATTCCTCATCAGTAACACCTTCCTCAGCTAGGTAGCATACTTTCTTATTCTTATCCTTGAATCTTCTTGGATTCTACATCCTGTCAATGTCAGGGCATCTAGAGGCAATATGTCCAATTTTGTTACATTCAAAGTACTTCAAAGGCAACTTACCCTTATATTTGTATTTCCCTCTAGGCAAACTTTTAGCAAATAAAGCTTCCAATTCCTCTTGTTCTCTTTCTTCAGACAAGATAGATTCATAATCATTAGAGTAACATGTTGAAGAATTGTTACATATCTCCTTTCCTTTCCTAGATGGTATAAGATTCAATGATGACTTGAAAGCAACTTCAACTTTTGGCATACTATTATCATAATTGCTTAACTCAAATGCAATTAATTTCCCTATTAATGCATCAAGAGTAGTAGTAAAAGTTCCTATAGATTTAAACACTTGTATAGCTAAAACCCTAATAGCATATTGAGGCAATAAAGTTCTCAACATTTTTCTTACCACATCCTCCTAAGGAACATTACCACCAACATCTTAGATAGCAACAACAACTTATTTGATTCTCTGATTGTATTGTTTAATTTTCTCATTTTCTTGCATCCTCATATCATCATACTTTCCCCTCAAGCTGTCAAATTTTTCCTTATGCACATGTGGATCTCCACCATAGACGGTCTTCAACTTCTCCCACATGTCATTAGTAGTATCCAAGTCTTCGATATCAATAAAATCTGCATATGAAAGAGTGCTAGTAATAGCTTCCATAGTAGTAGTATGTTCTTTCCTTACCTTCAATTGATCTTTAGTCAAGGTTCCTAGAGGGATGGTATACTTATTAACCACATGATCCTAATACTGATTACCCATACCTTTGAGATAGAGCTTCATCCGACCGAACCATACTGAGTAGTTCTCTCTTGTGAATTTAGGACCTTCCTTTCTCATCATCTTTGGATCTTTGCCTCAAGATGTTATGCTTCACCACAACAGAGGACCTATGCTCTGATACCAATTTTTAGTCCTAAGATCATATTACTGAGAGGGGGGTGAATCAATAATGTACCAATTGTTCCAACTGTAGACACCTAAATTTGATTAACATATTGAATTTAATTTAATCCTCTCTAGAACATTATTGGTTAAATAATTATTCATTATTTAACTAATTTATGTTATCCCCTGGCTCAATTAATTCAATTAATTAGCTATAGTCTAATTAATTATCAAATGACAACTCATAGTCTACTAATTAATTAAAATTCTTTCCTCTATTAAGTTGAATAAATATATTTATTTTTTTAACTTAAATCATAATTCCCCTTGTATTCCCACTTGTGAATTAAATATTCTATTTAATTCAATTTGAGCACGTGACTTCTAACTTTAAGCCCTAAACTAAACTTTCTCAACCACCTAACCCATGGTTCTAACTCAACCCAGCCTCTTCACACATACTAATCCTTTCTTATTAGCTAATTGACTCCAATTAGCTAATTAACCTATCCACTCATTCTCTCTCCTCTCATTACATCCTCCTAATCCTCTCATTTGTCCTCTAATCCAAACCTAATCAATCTCTAAACATTTGCATAATCATAATCCAAGGATTAAGAAATTATAACCCTCACCCATGTCAACTTTCATGTCACATCCCTTAAATCCCCAACCATATACATTTAATTCTTCCTTAAATGCTCTTACATACCTCTTACGCACTCCATCCATCTCTTACATCTTTGTCCTCTCTCACATCTCCCAAAATGGTCACATTCCTCATTCTTCCAAACCTCTCTCCTTGTGACACTTGTCACAATGAGAGGCATTTGAGAAAGCACAATCCATGTGCTCTCTCTTGGATGCATCTTGACCCTTCTTAATCTTTGCATCTCAACTGTCCATTCAACCCACCTCTTGCCTATAAATTGAAGGATCTTTCCTTCATTTTCATCCATCTTTCATGCGTTGTTATCATGCCAAATTGAGAGCCAAAATCAACCAACACACCATCATAATGTCAAAATCCCTCCAAAACTATTGAAGCTTGAGCATAGTCATATGAGCACACATCTAATCTCTTGGATAAATCCACACACCAAAGGAGAGCTTGCTTGGTTTAGGGAGGTTTTCACTTCCTTAGGCTTGTTAAATATTTTAGTTTCTTGTTTTGGTCTTATCTAAATGTTGTAGTGATTTAGTTGTTTGAATGCTTAACTAGATTAGGTATTTACTTTAACCACTATTTCTTTGCACACATTTTGGCACGCCCAATGGGACCCACTTCACAGGTCATTATCATTTCTTTCCAATCTTTTTCTACTTGAAACTAACCCAAAAAACTAACGTTTGATATTCTTTGAGCATTTTGTGCAAGGTTCTTAGGTTTTTTGCAGGTTGGAGGAGCAAAAGAAAGCAATTACGCCATCAAATTTCAAGTCAAATATTGCCCAAATTCATTTTAGTCCTCCCATGGGATTGATGGCCTGACTCACGGGAATGCCACCTCTGCTCACAGGAACGCGATCCCGTGACTCTGACTCTGCAGTCTGATAGAGGTCGAGACCTATTTCTTCTCTGTTATCTATCTTTTTCATTCTTTGACCAGCCAGCGGGAACGCGTTCCTGCAGGTCCTTGTCGCATTCTCGTGCAAAAACAAAAACCCGCGGGAATACTGGTCAAACCCACGAGTGAAGGAAAAATAGACCCATAGGAATTAAGACTGAACTCATGAGAATGTGATCCTGCGAAACTGGGCTCTATCACTAACTGAGGGCTATTTCCTCTATTTTTTCCATTTTTTATCCTTTTTCTTAAATTTTAGAAAACTCATGGGAACGCATTTTAATCATTTTGTAAAGTTATAAGGCTATTTTCACATGTGTTTTTATCATTTAAGTCAACTATACAAAGTCAACCACCTGCAGGATCATTTTTTGACCCCGCAGGAATATCGTTTGACGTCGCAGGATTGAGGGCTAGATTCGTGGGAATGCTAAAATACTGACTCTACACTCTATTTTGTGCAGGTCGTGGGAATGCCATCTGGAGATGCACTTTATGTATTAAAAACAAACAAAATCACTCCTTTAGTTTTTGGAATAACTAAAAAGAACCCACATTTCATTTGGTGCTTTAAAAACTTGATCAAAAGGGTAAAAATCAATTAATCAAACACTTCAAATTTGGGCTTAAAACAAAAACTAACAAATCTTGAATGCACTAAGGAAAAAGAACCTACAAATTTTCATTTCAAAGTGAATTTCATTTTTTTTTAAAACAAAAATAAAGAACCTTGCATCCTAATCACGAGTGTTTGATGTCTTAGATAGAGAAACACTTAGCATAAATAGGTTCATTTTGGGAAAGAATGTGTGTTTTGAGTGTTTGAATGAGTGTTTTTCAACACTTCCTTAAAAGAGCTATTTCTTTTTTACAAATCCTTGTTAATCTAAGTGACGCACTAGAAGTGACTTATATTTGTATCCTCTCCCCTTGCCTTCGTGGATCTTGGGCGATGAGTGTTGGTACTCTCAAATTTGCACAAATTTGGAGTGACCATGTTAAAAAAATTAGAAAATCTAGGTAAGTACCCTTAATAATTTGTGTGAGAAGGCTCAATTAGAGTGCTTGAAAAAGGTACCCGGATGATTTTTATGAGGTACCAATTGGGAAGAAGGTTCAGTACCTTTCATTTCACATATACAGTGGGTTCCAACTCCTAAATTCCAAATCTGACATGTTTAGGGAGTAGCCATTTTGAGGTGGTTTCCTAAATCTACATTTTGTTAAGTGTCATTTTGCTGTCTTAGGCCTAGTTTGCTTCTGAATATCTTGCACCCTGTTGAGTTTCATAAGTCACTGCTTTGGGAATGTGTTGCATGCATATCAGAGAGCTTATGTTTTTTATCTTGGGTCATTATCAATCCATTTGATAAGTTTCCATGTTCCCCAAAGTTGGTTGCTCAGAACTGTTTGCATCTTTGTTCTGCTCAGAAATCTAAATAGCCCAATTTGACAGGTTATAACTTTTGACCAGTTGATTCAATTGAGAAATTTCCTTTTGTACTATGTTCCAGTGGTCATATACTTCATATTTTCCAATTTCCAGATCATGATTGATCCATTTGAGCAATTTGCCAGTCTAATTTTGTTGCCACTTTGTTAAGTTTCCTAAAGTTGTTGAATGCAGATTTCTGAATACCTTACTTTGAAGGCCCTCATCTTTGATCAGATGGATAGGTATGACATCATGGTGTGTTCCCAGGTATTGTAAGCATGACAATGAACCAATATTGCCATTTTGCAGATCCCTATGAAATCAGATGACAAGTTTTCTAGAACCATTCTATTAGTGAATAATTCTGATTTCTTGAGTATTCAAGTGCAGAATTACTAAGTTGTCCACTTTGAGGTCTTGAAAATGTATACCTGGTTGAACATTTCGGATAATTGAGTTTTCCATCATATTTTAAACCTAAGAGTTCCCCTACTTGAAGATTTACAGATTCTTTCCAATCCAGTTATTCACTTTGCCAGAGCCTTTCCATTTCTGATTTATTTAAAATTTCACTGAAAATGTAGAATTCATAATTAAATGACATACTTTGAGGTTTCCCTGATTGCACCTGGTTCAAGGTCAAGTGTAATTGGAGGATGTTCTGCATTATAGACCTAGAAATGAACCCCTATGAAGATTTCTAGATTTTGATCAATCGAGTTGATTACTTTTCCAAATTAAATCCAAATCAATTTTCTGCATATTTGCATGGTTTAAGTTCAAAAAAGTGTTAAGATGCTAACATTTGCAGATTGGTATCAGTTGAATAGTTTGCTTTTAGAGGAAGACAACTGAGGTTTTGCATTCTACACATGACATTGAATCTAGGTTCAGAGGTCAAGATTCTGAAGGTTCATTTTAGTGACTTTGTGAACTAAGTATCAGAGGCAGTTTTTGCAGATTGACAGTTCAGAACATAATCAAATTTGTTGAATGCTCATTTTGAAAGAGTGATAAATTTCTATCTGAGTGAGGTTTTTAGGAACCAATCATGAAATCTTTCTTATTTCAAGAGAATGTACTATCTGACGTGATAGTGAGGTTTTAGAATGTGATTTAGTGATTTTGCAATAACTGATCCAGATGAGATTTATGGTGTTTTGGCATTGTCACCTACACAGTATTCTGGAATTGCTAAGTTTAATCAGTTGCATGTTGTACTGGAGAATGAATCTAAAGAAGCCATCTTGCATTGCATATTTATTGTAGATGAATGAATCTTTTTGCCGAGTGCCAGAGTTAGATTGCTTGTTTCAGTAAATTTTTTAGACCAGTTCCGGAGGCCAGTTACCATTAAAGGTTCAGTTTGCAAAAATGATTGTAAAGTTGCTAGTTTGATGTTATTGAAATAATTTGCATAGTTTTCTGTATCTGAAAAGGCGAAGGCATATTTGAAGTGTGCAATTGAAATTTAAGTTGAAACACATCGGAGTTGCATTTGTGAACAGGGGAGTTGAAGTTTGAGTGAAAGTTGACAAGGATAAAACTGATTCCAAATTACTAACACAAAGGGGGTTTTCAACAAATCAAATGTTAATTCCAAATACAATAAGCATAGTGGGAACCCATGCCATTTTTATGCATATAAAATGTGAATGGTATTACAAAATGTATCTGATTAAAGGTTGCATGAATTGGGGAAGTTGCCAAAATCAAGGCAAGCATATAGGCATGAAGGTTCCTGAAGACCTTCCTTACCCAGGAAAATCAAATCTGGATAGTGCAATTAATGCAAATTTTAAGTCCCATGTGCATGGGAGTCATAAGAGAACATGTAATCATAAGTATGTAATATATGTTAAGAGGGTGGAAAAACTAGTGATTTCCTCTTACAAAACCGATGATTCAAAGCAGCATAGCAATCCAATGCAAGCTTTTCTTAAGAACACAATTTTAGGGCAAGCTAATAGCAGTTATTCATCTCCAACTAAAATTATTAAGGCTCTAGAACATGTAAAGGGTGAAGGTGATCAATTGGAACACAAGCCTATATCAATCAAAGCTAAAAGGTCTAATACAACCCTACCAAAGAAAGATCTTATAGTTGTATCCAAGAAGGAAGATGGGAATTTTGTAGAAAAAATGAACCAAGAGTGTCATCCAAGGTGTTCTGCAGTGAACATGCTAGAGAAGGTGTCTATTTCCCATGTGAAATCTGGAAGTGATGCTTCAACTCCAAGATCAGAAGTTTCAAACTTTAAAAAGGTTTATAAAGTGACAAGGCGTAGCAAGAGGAATGTCCCACGCATTGCTTGAAGAAGCATTGAAAACTTTTTTAAATAGCAAAACTATTTCCTTACCCCGCGCAATGTATTAGGGGATTTATAAGATTTGTCATTTCCTAATATGCTGCATATACTAGAGAGATTTGTGGGCATTTTAAACAATATAAAATGCAAACATTGAGTGAGATAAAGTTGCGCAGAGTATAATACAAGGAGGATTTTTAAGATGTTTATTTTAAAATTTGCAAGGATGAAACCACAGGGGGCTGCGTAGGAGACTAAAGGGTAAGTTTTTTAAATGCATCTAAGGCTGGAGTATCTCAGGGGAGTCTGCGCAGATATAGAAGTGAGTTTTTTTAAAATTTTGAAGTTAAATTTGCAAATGTAAAACCATGAAGAGGGGTGCCCAGACCACTAGAAGATTTTCATGGTCTCCATTTGCAAAGATATGAAACCATTGATGAGCAGTTCTGCTCAAAAACCTTCAAAAAACTTGAAAATATGAAAACACGATATCCCACATTTGTTGTGCATGGTCATTTTTTAGTCTTTATATACAAAGGCACTCTTATAGTGAAATAAGAAAGAGAGCCCAGAGGCTCTTGGTAGGTTCTATGGTGCTGGAGGTTGAACTGCATGGTGGGACCCCATATTTTAAGCCAAAATTTTGAAAATCTTTAAAAAACTATAAAACTGATTATCCCACATTCATGCCATGGTATAATTTCAAAATGTTTATAAGCCAAAACAAGAACATGTTAATTTGAAGAAAGATGAGGAGGCTCTCCACATGTGCACCCAGTCATCTGACACCTCGGTTTCTATGCCCAAAAAATGAAGGAAAGTAAATTTTGATGAATGTGACACGTGGCATCCGGTTGGGTAGTCGCCAGAAGATGACCGCCAAGAGAGATAGCCGCCAAGACTTGGCAACTGACCACTAGCAGTTAGTCACGAGGTTTCCAGATGAGGGAGATAACCGCCATGACGAGGAGATAACCGCCAGTCACTTGGTCGTCGGATGCTGAGGATAAGCTCTAGATGCTAGTCACCAGGTCACCGAAGGTTTGTGGTTGAGTTAAAATGATTCAAATACAAGAAGACTAAGGGCAGTCGCATGGTCACGAGAAGGTGGCAGTTAGAGTGAAATGATTCAGAGACAATGAGACTAATGCTAGTCGCCAAGTCTCTGAATCAGACCATGGTTAGGTGAATTTCTCAGAGACTTGGAGACAAAGAGGAAAAGGTAAACCCAGGGTTAAAGGTGAGTTAAATATCAGTTCAGAATAGCCAATCAGAGCATGCCACATGTCAATTCTGGTGAATTCTAGGCAAATTACATAAAATTGAGGATTTTAAGATTTTGAAATGTGCACAGAATAATTTTTTAGTGTTTTATTGTAAGTTCTTATCAAATATGCATTCTAAGAAGATGTTTCAACATAGGAGAGATCATATTTTTATAGAATAAGAATCAAATTTGGATAGAATGAAGATCAGAGAATAGGATCATATTTGCATATAAGGTTGAGACAAAATACACATATATTTTATTTGCAAAATCTGAATTATTGGAGCTTTCCTGAAGGTTTTTTGAGCAGAGAATATGATCAGATTTTAAAGATATTTTGCCAATGAAATCAGATTTGAAAAGCTTCTCAGTGACAGAATAAAGGCAGTCAAATTTGCAGAGGATAAGTTTAGTCTTTGAAAAGATAAATGGAGTCAGATGTTTGCATGCAAATATCATATTTTTAAAGATTTTGAAAGTAAGTTAAATTTGATTATGAGATCACCGACAAAGCAAAGTCTGATTTTCAAAGGATAAGACAAAAGATCATATTTGCAAAGGAGACCGATGTTTATCAAATATTGCCTCTAGGGTTTCTCCTTGTTCTATATCTTCTCTTCTTTTCTCAGTTGTAAGGGTTGTTGTTTTTTCTGCTTTATTGAGAGAGGGTTTCTGAGTCTGTTCAGTCCCTCTGCAACATGTTTAGATCAGTTTCCAAGCATTGTATCTTCTGAATATTTCTCTTTTCTATGCATATACAGTGTTCTTGTTCCTTTCTGTCTCAGAGAATAACATTACTGTAAAAGGAAATTATTTGCTTGTTTATGAATCAATCTTAGCACTGTTGTTCTGATATCAAGTTGTCTCCATTTATGTTTTTGAATCATGTAAACTAGGGCATCCAGGGTGTGTTAGTTTTGTCTATTGTTAATCATTTGAGGAATGCTTGCAATAGAGTTATTCAAGGGATAACTGTGATTTGGGAGTTGTTTTCAGATTTGTATGA
>MU224128.1:2700081-2718047 GCA_018584345.1 Thuja plicata | reverse complement strand
CAAACTATGTTGTTTCCTTTTGTTCATGATCATCTTTGCAATGTCATGCTTGACTCTGTTGCCAATAGGATAAGGCACTGGTTTATGCAAGATCAGGAATGTTTCAGAGATTCATAAATTCAAAACACAAACTAAAAACCATTTCCATTTCATGCTATTAGGAGTTAGGTTTTCTCTGGTTTTTAGACTTACTCTTTGCAAGTGAATATTACATATAAATGTGATAAAGTATTGAGGTCTTTGTTACCTAAAGAGTCTGAAAAACTATTCCATAGTTATATATTTGCAAGCTTGTAGTTGTCAGAAGGGAGTCATATGTATGTGCAGATAAGGCAATACTCGCCTGAGTGATGTGGAGCTCGAAGAAGAAGGAGGATATTATCCAATCCTCATCAATTAGCCTTTCTCTTACATAAGTAAGAGGTTGCATTCAAGTATATAAGGTATACTGTCATCATTAGGTAAGTGTTGCAAGAAAAAGAGCTAACAATGAGAAAGGTTAAGTTACTTGTTTTGCTTCTAGAGAGCATGTCTAAAAGAAGCACTTCCTTTTAGAGGACGACCTCAAACTGATAAATCCCTTCGGCCAGTATAGAAACAAGGTGCAACCCAAAGGTCTTCTTTATATCCCTTCAAGCTCGGGCAAGGCGTGTTGATGGTAGTCTATACTAGGTGAATATCCCTATCATGTCAGCATGGTCAACTAGGCTCTTAAGTGAGTCACATGTGTATAAACTAATTGGGGGGACACCACGGATCTTACTAAGAACCAATTTTTAGAAGCTAAAAAACCTTATAATATATTTTCTGATACGAAATTTTGGAGACTGACTAAGACACCCCACACATACCCTTCATTGTGAGACATAAAATCCTCAAGGTTTTTAAACCTTTGGGGTGAGAGATTCTAGTGATTCCTCTGTCATGGAGTGGATCTAGTAACACTAGAATCTCTACTTGTCCACTTTGTCTGAGGTATATGGAGAAATCCAAGTGGGGATTCAGCAAATAGTATCCAATCTAGCCTGGGTTGTGAATGTGTTTGATTCTAAATACACACTTTGTGTTTGATGTAACTTTTCAATTACATATTTTTTCCAAAAACAAGTCAAAATCTCTCCACAAATCCAATATTTTCCAAGTCAAACACTTAGCCCAAATTCCTAGTCCAAAATCACCCATCTCTACAGTTCTCCCATCCTAGTTTCATAATCACATCCTTACTATCATCTTGCATCATTTTCTTCTAGTCTCATTAGATCCTCCATTTCTACCCATATCCTAGGCTAGCAGAGTCATCTTATCCATTCCTCATCACCTTTCCATCTTCTTCAAAGTCAAACTTTTCTCCTATCCTGATCTTAATCCAAAATCCTAGTATGAGCTTATTGTCCATCTTGACCTGAGCTATAATTTTTTATCCATATTTCCTTCATCCTTATCCAACTCTTGAGTTGATCACCATGTCACAATATTATTATGCTAAGTTTAGCCATCCTACCTTTTCTTCCACTTCATCCCATTCCAATGATGATGAGAATCTTGTTGATCATGATGACTACATTGAAAACCTTAGCAAGCTTTCTCTGAGCATCCTCCAAAATCCAATTATTCATCCACACTACCCCATCATGTTTCCATGCATACCCACTAGCACTCCTTATCATACCTTTGACAAGGGAAACCCATCTTATCATCCATCCACATCTCACTCTTATGTCATACCCACATATCTCCCTCATACATCATGCATGCCTCCATCTTCTCCCATATTCATATCCCAAGCTCCACATTTCCATAATAACACTACTAACTACATCCCTAATCCAAATCCACCATCTCCTTATCCTCCAACTCATTTACAAATCCATAATCCCAGTCCTCCATTTCTTCCAATCCATCACCATGATCCCCATGCTATTACTAACCCACCATCCACTCTATCCTACCTTTCACCCCCATCCCCTCTATCTTATCCCAATCTACCATATTCCATTTATACCTACACTAACACATATCCCCTTCCCAAATCCACCTACATCTCTCAATCCACTTCATATTCCATACCCCAATCCGTCATTCCTCCTCCATCTGTTAGTCAATCTAGTTCACAAGTCACCTCCATTCATCTATGTGAACTATCTAGCCATGTCATCTCCTTCACCCATTTCCATGCCATCATTCAATCATACACGTTCACAATCCATTTCCACACCTTCATATGTGGACTACCCTAGCTTCCCACCATCTACACATGTTAATCCTCCTCCTCTAATATGTAAGTATCCAAGGAGTTTCAGAAGGAAGCCATTACAAAATCCATCTCTTAAAGTTGATGATTCAATCCACATTAGTCCCCCATGTGAAGACATTAGTGATGGGGCCTTTCCACCTCCCACACCCATCATTCCTCTTAGTGATGGGGCCTTTCCATCTCCCACACCTATGATTTTCCTTCCAACTCCCATACTTATTAATCCTCTTCCATCTCCTAACACCATTGAAGTCCTCCCATCTGTTGACTCCACCCAATCCCTGTCCTCATCTTCTCCTTTTGACATTATCCACACTCAATTTGAGGAATCTCATGAATCCACCCATCTTCCCTCTATCTCAATTACATAATCTCCCATCCTTACACCCAACTCATCTGAAGAGTCCATCCATACATTCCCCATCACACCATCCATACCAATCCAATCATGTCAAGATCATGTCCAAAATCATGTTGAAATATATATTGACTTGAATGAAGATTGTATCATTCCATCCACTCCAAATCAAGTTCCCACCATCCCACATCCTACCTTACATGATCCATTGCTTCCATCAACTCCATCTCATGGTCCATTTCCATCCACCCCTTCAAATCAAGATCCTGCCATTCTACCTACTCCATCTCATGATCCATTACCATTCCCCTATATGAGTCAAAGTCACAACATCCCATATCCTCCACTTAATGATCCTTTATTGCCTCCAATCCAATATTTCCCACCACCATCACTCTATCCCCTTGGTCCACTTACATCCATCCATGGTGGTCCACTTGAAGTAGAATAAATAAATTTCATTGTCCACCATTTACACTCCTCTTGATAATGGACTCGTGTCTAGTTCCCTGAGAGAGAAGTACCCTATCTTGGATCGAATGCTAAAAAATTGAATTATCAAGGAAAAGGTTTAGGCCTAAATGAGAAAGCTACACTAGAGCCCATCTCTATCAAATAACATCCACGATCTTGTGGTCTTGGTTTCACATCTCAAGGCCCTTAATCCAAAAATATTGGTACAACTAATGCAAATTCTAAGAGTGTTGTCAAAACCACCATTGCATCTTCCCATCATTCCTCCAAAACATTTAACCCCATCCCCCCTCCTCCTTCATTACAACCCAATACAACCTAACATACCCTCCTTCATCCTCTAAGTCTATTTTGGGTCCCTATGTCCCAAAATCAACCATCGCATATCATCCACATACTAAATCCATTTTGGGACCTTATATCCCGAATCCCCATCCCCCATCTTATCCTACTCATCCCTTCATCCACCAACCCCATGTTACAAACCCCGCCCCTTGCATTCCCAATTAGGATCAACAAAAGCACATACACATACACCCCATCCACTGTCCTACCTCCATCACTCCATCCATATCTCCTCCATCCCATGCAATTTCTCATATTCTTTCCAATTCTACTCGCTATAACTTGGATGCCAGATTAAAAATGCATAAATCTAAAGATCCACAATCTAAATATTATCATGTCCAATTCAAAACACATTCTCAAGAAAAGAAAAATTCAATCAAAGAATGCACTACATCCCATTGGTTGCAAACGCCCACCAAAGAAAAAGAAAAAACTATTTGGATCCCTAAGAAAAAAGATGAAATGCATCTAAAATAAAAATTCACAATGGCATCCAAAGTTGCTAATCCTCCATCTCCACATTCCTGTTTGTCATCGCCTGAATCTATTTTGGGTCCCTATGTCCCAAAAATCCCTACCATAACTCCTCCATCATATCCCCATGTACCATACACTTCCCATCCAATCTTTTCGCACACTGCACAACATGTACCAATGTTGGTCCTAATAACCTCCCCCTATCACATCCACTTTCCATCATTTCATCCATATGCTCCCCACCACCATATCCCTTACCCCACATATATCCCCCATCCTCACCATCTCATCCATGCCTTTGCATAAACCACTCATCCAAAATAAGGTTGTACCAACCTCCACTTAGCACTGTAACTAGGCTACAATTACCTTAAACTTGATGCTTGAGTCCTCCATCCATCTCCTCCTTATCATTACATCCATAAACTCCCTCAAAATTTCCAAAAAAGTAAAAAAGTCAAAAAAAAAGGAAAGATAAATAAGCGTCCAATGTTGAAAACTTGGCAAATAAGTGCCTTGGACAAGTACCATGATGAAAACTTGGCAAACAGGCATCATGCATAATCCTTCCATCCAAATGCTCTTTGCACTTGGGAGAAATTTCTTCTAGCTACCATCCATCACCTCCTCCATATCACTTTCTCTAATACATATCATTCCTTATCCATTTCACCTCCTCCATCCTCCTTTGGATATTGATGAGAAAGATAAAGGCCACCATGTATACATGCTTTTGGGCACATGTTGGTATCTATTTCCCCATCACAATCATCATCAACCTATCCTTTATCTACCCATCCTTCCTTCCATATAATCCCTCCACCTCCCTTGCTTAACCTCATCCACCCATCATGTTAGCTTCTATCTCCCTGGTCTCATCCACCTGTCATCCTAGCTTCTATCTACCTCCCTGATCCTCTCATTATCTTATCTACCATCCTATCATACCCATCCTAATGCCTCCTCGTGCATGAACTATCCTAAGTGGGGGCATCTTATTCCTTGGAGACCTTGTCATGCACAAAAATTGGCGCCCAAAAATGCAACAACTTTTTTTTTCAAGGTTAAAATAAAGTCTTACAGAACACATTTAAGGGTTTTCCATGAATAAAATTTTAACCTTACAACCTTTTGAAAAAACCCTAGGTTACAATATTGCACTGATAATTTTTAGGGTCAAGGGGAATCATGTCCTTACGACAACATCTCTCAACCCATAATAATTTTCATGAGTTTAGATTTGACAAGCTTACTAGAGGGGCTTACTTACACCATTTCAAATATGGTTAATAATGTGTTTTCAAAAGTTGATTAAACCTGAACCATTATTAGAATTCTCATAATTAATTTTACTAATGTTTAGTGCTTATAGATTCTTAAAATAATAATATTTTCAACTTTATAAGGGAATCCACGAAAACACTATTTTTATGATGGCCAATATACTGGCCACATATATTGGTCTCATAAAAATAACATTATCGAGTGAAAATTGTTTCTTTTGACTATTTAATTGATGGCTAAATTACATTTGAATCTTGCGATAAATTAAACTATCTTAATCTCAAGAGTTGAAAAAATGGATACAAGACTAAAGTCAAATTAATGTTGAGAATAAATCTCCATTAAAATACCTAATATTGTAATACCCTAGATTTTTATCCCAGTACTCCCTTTTTAAAAGTTGATTATAACATTAAGAAAAATAATTATGATTGAATCCCTAAGGGTAACGTTTTAAATAAAGAATTTAATCTAAAGGTCGTTGACATATAAATTTTAATTTACTAATGATGATAAACTTCTCAATTTATTTCTTACTCTATGAATATTCTCTACATTAACCATATAGATTAAGTTGTAGTTTAATTTATTAAATATATAAACGCTCATTAAACTAAACTTGTTTATGTTATTGAATATGTTAAAGTGTTAAAATATTACATTCTCCAATAAATTTCTTAAGCAACTTATTAGAACAATTTAGAAATAAAAATTCCAAGTTCACAATAGGTTTCCCAAATAGGAAAAGAATGGAAAATGATTCCCCAAAAAAAAACACTTCTTTAAATTAAAATTTAAAAGGAACATTTCCCTCTCAAAAAGGCATGCCCTAACCCTAATTCAAAATTAGGCTTAGGCTCTAAAATAAGAGGTAACCAAAAAGGACATTGCTAACCTTTCTTCCAAAATTTCTTCTCTCCTTTTTCTACATAACCCTAGTTTTCATTTGTCCTCCATGAAGGTGTTGTTTGCAGGTTACAGGTTGAAGGATTGCCATGGGAGTTTTAAGCTACATTTTTTCATTTTTTTTAATATATCTAGTATATATAAATATATATACACACATTTTCGTGTGTATATATATATATTTATATATACATGATGTTGCTGGTTCGCGGAGGAAAGAAGGCGCAGGGCTCCGTTTTAAATATATGTCGCGAATGAAAAATATGTGGGTTGGGAAGAGGAGGCATGGCAACCCCCCCCCATGGTGGACCGCCAAGCCGCGGCCACACCACAAATAGTGACTGTGATGGTGCCGCGGGGCGAGCCACCGCGGACGGGGAGGTGCCAACCCCTTCCATGTCCTTCCCTTTAATGGGAGTTACCGCGGGTGGAGGGCTTCGGCTCCCCTATGGTTTTTTAGTTTTAATTTATTTATTTTTTCTTTTTTTATATATAATATATAATATATAATATATAATATATAATATATATATATTATTATGTGTATACACTGCTATTTAGATGAAAAATTTACAGATTGCTAAAAAAATATTTTTTTTATATATTTTATTTATTATTAGAAAAAAAGAAGTTTAGTCTATATATATATATATATATATATGAAGAATAACATTTTACTCTTGTTGTTCTATTTATTATTTTTAAATATAAATAAATACAACGGTAAGCATATAACTAGCATTACTATTAATATTATTATTATTATTATTTTAAATTTATAAACTACAAAATTGAACATAAATCAGATTGTTGAATACACTAATAGAACCAAAACAGCAAGCTGGAATTTAACTCAGTGCTATTGTTATAAAAAAAATTTGGTTCAAAACAGAATTTGCATGATGACAAAATGGGGAGTTTATATTTTACACTAAACATCATAACTAGATATTCTATCATAACCCAAATTTTGCTTATTCTTTTCTAATCATTTCCAACCATGTACTAATTTGTAAATTCTACCATTCAACTTTTTCAAACAACAAGTATCTCTATTTTAATGCAATAAATCTTTTCTTCAAGGTAAAAAAAAAAAAAAGAATAACCAGCTATTTATTAACATATACAACCACATTACATCTTATTTTTTACTTTCATTTGCCTTATTGCTACAAGTACTAATTCTACACAAATACACCAAATTTTTAACCTGAAATTTTTGAAGAATAACCTACTTTCATAAAGAAGAGAAACATTTACACATAGGTTACAAGTTTACAAAATACATTGCCCAAAGGCTTTTACAATGGCATCAATAAATGGGTATTTTCTCTAGTCTTCCATGCCCACTCTAGGATATCATGAGAGCTCCATCCATTGAGAAAAATCTACAATAAGAACACAAGGAGACCATGGGATGCTCTCCTACCAACCTGGGCCTCTTAAGGGGCCACCCCCGAGCTTGGGGAACCAAACATAGGTGGGTTACAAGCATAAAAATTCCACAAATGCAAACAAGCAACATTTCATAATGACTCCCAACCAAATCTTTCACAATGGGTCTCTCATGACCCTAAATCGAGTGAAGTGGACCAAGTACCCAAAGGGAGAAGGCCAAACCCAAAAGCTATAACAAAGCCCTCACAAGGCTTACAAAAACACCATCTCAAATCAATCCCATATTCATCAAAATACCCTTATGACCCCCAAGAGAAGTAACAACAAAGGATAGCTTCATGGATCCCATACTACATGAATTTTCCCTCTCCTCCTTGAGGAGAGACTCTACACAAAAGGGTTGTCAAACTCCTCCACCCACAAGGGTACTCTTCCCTCCTAAGGGTGAGTGGGCCTTGGAAAACTCCCATTAACAAAACAACAACAAAGAAATAAAACATCAACAAGAACATCTCTCTCACAAAAACATAAAACATAAAGGCATCTCTACATTCCTCAAGCACACTAACATGTTTCCTTCATTTTCATTACAACACAAAAAGCAACGAGTAGAAAAAATGCAAGATGTCCACCAACCTAGTTCCAAGCTTATGGCAATGAAATTTGTTGAAGAGCTCCCTTAAAGCCTAAGTCCTCCTTTTTCCAACTTCACCAATTCTAGCCAAGTCTCTAAGTTAGAGAGTGGGTGTTTAAACTCTCCAACATGGAGAGTCACCACTAAAAAAGATACTAGAAACTCATGGGGAAAAGGAAAGCCTCTCATTGGTCTCTCTTCCCTAAGTCTCTTACAACTACCTAAAAATGACCCTAACACACCCCTAGGCACTTTTCTAACCCCCCAAAAGTCCACTACAAGCATACTCATGAAATTCCATTGAAGTGACCACACCTCCAACTCTCTAATCAAGGAAAACAAATGGGGATCTACTTGGTACTAACCTAGGTATATGAACACCCAATCCCCAAGTGGACATGTCATGGTCTTAAGTATATACACAAGTGTCAAGTGACACATATAGACACTTACACATCACTAGACACATGTCATATCCACTTGGGCATAAAACATAAAGAAATTAAATATGAATATAACATTTAAGAACTAAATTCCAACAATCAAACATTTAAGTTTATAAAATAAATCACGATACAATAGGTCTTGTCTCTCATTAGATGCAGCCTTGGCTTAAACTAAGTTCACATATACCTATGTTTGGTTCCCCAAATTTTAATACCATGGTCTCATACCTACACACTAAATCCAAATATCAGTAGTCCAAGGAGATAAAATATACTTCATAAAGAAAATAAACAATAGTTAAAACCTTAAGGAAACATCTTCATATTAAATTTATTACGTAAGGTCATAAACAATAATAATTTCATTTAAGAATATAACATAAAGTAAGATTCACATTGCATGATAACTCAATTAAATGTCAATTTCTAATAACCAGCATATCATCAATAATCCATCACACAATCATAATGTTTTTCCAAATCAAATGTCTTGAAATAGCGGTCCAAAATAGAAACATAATATAGCTCATCAAGTGCATCATAAAGTATCATGTATCCAACATCCAAAATGATCAATCCATGACATAAAGAATAAAATCCATAAAGTCCATAGTGCATCAAAATGTAATGTATCATGTGCTAAGTCTATCATAAGAAGAAATATGGAAATCTACGATGGGGTTCGGGGTGAGGCCTCACATCCTCCCCCCTAGGCTTGAACTTCCTCCTAGAGTTCATAAAAAATATGGGGATATTGTGCTCTCATCTACGCTACATCCTCCCATGAAGTCGTAACGTCATCATAGCAATCTCACTAAACTCTAACTTGGTCCAACTCTTAGCCTCGAAGGCCCAGCATCTGGCATGCCAAAATGCAAATAGGCTCCAATGCTAGCTGCCTACTTGACTCCACCTATAAGGCATCCCAATCTATCACGTGAGACTCATTATAAATATATTTTCTCAAAACAAAAACATGAAATACATCATGGATGTGTGATAGGCTAGGTGGAAAATCTAGACAATAGGCAACTATTCCTATCCTCTCCAATATCTCAAATGGTCCCACAAATCGAGGTGCAAGCTTAGAGCCCTTTCTAAAATGGATTGGACTCTTATGCAGTTGCACTCTCAAGAAAACCCTATCTCCAACCATGTAGACTCAATCTATCCTCTTTGCATCGGTATACTTCTTCTATCGATCTTGCGCCTCTTGAAGGAACTACCTAATCAAGGCTACCTAATGCTCCATCTCTAGAACTAATTATGGCCCAATGGTTACCCGGTCCTCAATCCTATCCCAACTCAAAGGTTTCCTGCAAGGTCTACTGTACAATGCCTGATATGGTGGCACACCCAAGGATGAATGATGCCCATTATTATAGGAAAAATCTACTAAATGTAGGTACTCCTCCCACTTAACATGATGGTCCATAACATACATATGGAGCATATCCTCAAACACCTGATAAACTCTCTCTGTCTGACCATCTATCTTTGGGTGATAAGTTGTGCTAAAATTGAGCCTGGTGCCCAGAGCTGTCTATAATTCTTTCTAAAAAGAGGATGTAAAGAGAGAATCCCTATCAGAAATGATCTTATGAGGAATACCATGTAGTCTGACAATGTCCCTTAAGAAAACCTGTGCCACTGTTGGGGCTGTAAAAGCGGTACAAATGGGTGAGAAGTGGGCAAATTTGGTCAACTTTTCAACTATTACCAAGATGGAATCATGGCGACAAGATGACATAGGGAGACCGACAATGAAATCCATGGATATAACATCCCACTTCCACATAGGTACCATGTGAGGCTGAAGGAGCCCTCCAGGATGACCATGCTCTACCTTAACCCTCTGGCATTGAAGGCATCAAGCCACTAACTCTGCAATGTGTTGCCTCATGCCTGGACAATGATAGAGTTGTTTCAAATCAGAATGCATCTTCTTGACTCTAGGATGCACTGCATAAGGGGTTGTATGAGCCTCTAGCATAATAGTATTATGAAAATCCCTGAAAGAAGGTACATAGATACATCCTCTATGATGCAAAAGCCCATTAGACTCTAAGGAATACTCTGAAAACTTCCCCTCAAGGGGTCTCTGAGATCGGACCATCTGACAAACCTCTGCATACAACTCATCCTCCTGTAAATGATGCAATATACAATCTCTCAAATCCGTGCCAATGATTATGGATGATAACTCGTGTCACCTCCCACTTAAAGCATCTACAACTACATTTCTTTCCCCTTGATATAATGGACATCAAATTCATACTCACATAAGAACTCCATCCACCTATTCTACCTAGCATTAAGGTTTGGATTAGTGAATATATACTGCAAACTCTGATGGTCTGAATGAAGCTCAAATTGATGTCCTAAGAGGAAGTGTCGCCACCTCACTAAAGCATGCACCACTACCACAAGCTCAAGGTCATGGGTAGGGTAATTGAGCTCATGAGTCTTAAGTTTCCTAGACTCATATGCTATAGCTCACCCACCCTGCATAAGTACTACCCCCAAACCCTTTAAGGAGGCATCTGTGCAAACCAAAAAATCTACTAATGGCTCTGGCACTGCTAAAATAGGTGCGCTAGTAAGCACTGTCTTGAGTTCCTAAAAATCCCTCTCACACTTCTCTGTCCATTCAAATTTATTTTCCTTTTTCTGGAGGGATGTGATAGGATGAGCCACTCTAGAGAACCCTTCAACAAAATGTCTATAATAACCTGCAAGGCCCAGGAAACTCCTAACCTCAATCATAGTAGTAGGTGCTGGTCAATTCATAATGGTATCAATCTTTGATGGGTCTATTGAGATCCCATCCCCTGATATAACATGGCCTAAATATCTGACCTTTGATCTGAAGAAGGTACATTTTGACAAGTTGCCATACAATTGATTCTCCCTCAAACACTGTAAGACCTACCTCAAATGTCCCTCATGTTCCTTCTCATTACGAGAATATATTAATATGTCATCAAGGAATACCACCACAAATCTGTCAAGGAAGGTGTGGAATACCCCATTCATGAGGCTCATGAATAGAGTTGGGGCATTTCTAAGACTAAATGGTACAACTATGAACTCATAATGTCTGTATCTAGTCCAGAAAGCTATCTTATGGATATCACTCTCCACAATTCTTAACTGATGGTGCCCCGATTTAAGATCTATCTTGGAGAAAAAGTGGGAACCCTGTAACTGATCAAACAAGTCATCAATCCAAGGCAGTGAGTACCGATTCTTAATGGTTAATTTGTTCAACTGTCGGTAATCCATACACAACATAAGAGAACCATCCTTATTTTTGACAAAGATAACTGGTGCACCCCAAGGAAAGACACTAGGCCGTATGTACCCCTTCTCAAGGAGCTCCTCTATCTAAATCTTGAGCTCATTAATCTCATTAGGAGACATCCTGTATGGTGCTTTGGATATGGGTGCAACTCCTAGAATGAGGTCTATATGGAAATCAACTACTCTATGGGGAGGCATACCAGATAATTCTTAAGGAAACACATCTACAAACTCCTGTAACATAGGATGATCATCAAGGGAGGTTTCCTTGTCCTCTTCTTCTTCCCTATCACTAATAGTGATGGAAAATAACTGGTACCCCTTTTGCATGCTCCGCTTAAGTTGCATAGTGGAGATTATACAAATGGATACCGACCTCTGAACCCCTGGAATAACTATAGCATTATCGTCATCATCTAAACATTCTACCTTATTTTTCTGACAATCTAGCTTGGCCCTATGGGCATAAATCCAATCCATGCCAAGTACTACCCCATAGGATCCAAGAGGTGTGATATGTAGGTCTACTATAGTAGTCATGATACTAATCAGAATCTGGCAATCCTTAACTAAGGAGGTGACAAGTACTCTATAACCTGAGGCTAACTCTACCTCCCAGCTAACTCCTTGTCTAGCTGCCACTAGCCCACAATGCTCCATGACCAATGAAGAAACAAAATAATTTGTAGCACCTAAATCAAATAAAATAGTAACTCAGTTACCTCTAATCATACATGAAGCCTCAATCACAGTAGCTTGATGTTCTGACTAGCGGTTGTCAACCGCTACAAAAACTCTATGGGATCTTCTCATATCTCCAATAGTGGGCTCTGATATTGCAGTGCACTAACCACCTCCCTAAGGGTAGTCCCTATCCAAGTGCCCCATGGCACCACAAGAGTAACATGGTCCTCAAGTCTGAAACTGGGTACCCTAGGGTCTAGAGAACTGTGAGCCCCCTGTCCTGCTAGAACCACTAAAACCACCCCTGGAGGACCGTTGAGTCCTAGCTAGGGGTGTATATGATTCATGTGACCTCTGATCCCTAATAGGACCCTATGTCTTCCAATATTTGGGATTAAGCCCCATTTCCCCTGAGGAGCCCTCTGTCTCTGTCCTTGATGTGACTACTACTGAGTTGGAGGGGGTTTGTAAGACCCTGAAGAATTTCTATTATTATTGTTACCCTTCCAATGTTATTTTTGATACCCTGAACTCTGTAGTATGGAATTTTGGTTCTAAGACTGATCTCATGCATCCTTTCCCCTACCTTGAATCTCCTCAGCAATCAAGGCCTTTTCTACAACCTCTCAAAGGTTCCCTGGTGCTACCATGCGCACCAAACCAAATATAGATGCATTCAACCCCTTTACAAAGCGGTTGACCTTGATCTTCTAGTCCCTCACATAATCTACATTGGGTAGAAGCTCTAGGAAATTACACTCATACTATGTGATGGTGAGTCCTCTCTGCTGAAGATCATGGAACTCATCTATCTATCACTATCTATAGTGCTCAGATAGGTAACGGTCTCTGAATATCTCTAAGAAGGTGCTCCAAGTGAGGGTGTCAATAGCTGGATTACTCTTTAACTCCTTTGTCCTCCACCAAATAGTTGTTGAACCTCTTAGCAAGTGGATATAAAAGTTTTTACTCGTATTTCTCCCATAAGGGTACAATCCAAAGCACCTCTCGAGGCTCAAAATAAAATCCTTAGCCTCACTCCCACCCATGGCTCCTGCAAAAGGTGGTGGGTTAAGGCGTATCAGTTCCCTAATGTGGTCCCCTGTGTCACTAGGTGCCCTCTCATAAGTCAAAATCACTACCTCTAGAGGTGGCATGTGTATTGACTCACCCTCGTGGTCAGCCTACTCCTCCAAAATCCTAGGTGGAGGACTCCTACTACGCTCACACGCTACACCCCCGGGTCCTACCCGTTGATTACCCTATGGTATCCTATCCAAAATTATTCCAATCAAATTATGAAGAGCATTAAGTACATCTTGGTTGAGTTTGGGGGGTTTTTTAGGAGGAGGTCCCTGCTCCTCTCTAGTACCCCCTATACCCTGTTCTATCTAAACTCGTAATGTAGGGGCATGTTTACGGCCTTGTCCACGGGCATGAGCTTGTCGTACCATCGGAGGCATCCAACATAAACATGAGAAGGGTATAAGTTAAAAGATATTGTTGTAGCTTTAAAAAGAATGTTTTAAGATGTTGCATTCATCTTTCCTAAGTTTGAATTGTTTGATAAAGTTGAAACATAGTGGGTTTAAGGTTCCAATGTTGAAACATGACTCTGATACCAAGTTGTCATGCCCAAAAAATTTGCGCCCAAAAATGCAACAACTTTTTTTTTAAGGTTAAAATAAAGTCTTACAAAACACATTTAAGGGTTTTCCATGAATAAAATGTTAACCTTACAACCTTCTGAAAAAGCCCTAGGTTACATTGCACTGATAACTGATGATATGTAACTGATTGAATGTTTTATAATGTTAAGTTGAAGATGATTCAACACATTAAAATAGGTAATGGTTTGTATTGTCATTTATGTCAACTTGATATCATCTATATGGTCATGTACATAGTGCCAAAGACTTTAGAGAATCAATGGAACAAAGATTATGCTTTCAGCAATGCATAAAAGTTGAGTATTCACTAAGTGACAGACAACACCGACGGAGTGCACACCATCAGTAAAGGCAAAGAAAAAGTCATAGTGATGCCCGACGAGTAGAAGATAGTATTTTCTGATGAAGCAAAATCATAGTGATACCCGACAAGTAAAATCAAAGGATGCCTAACGGACGGAGATCCCGAAGCTAACTGGAGTTACACTGACAGAACTGGTAGTTGTCACCGATGACTAACTGTAGAGTTGACTGACAGAATAGAGAGTTTAGAAAATGACAAAGTATCTAGCTACCAGATCTTAAGGATAAACTTAACTGATTGTTTTATTTTCCCAGAGTTAAGTAATTGATTTAAAGATGATTTGTACAGTTGGCAAGAAGATAACTACGAGATAAATCAGGAGTTAAAGCTGTAAATCAGATTGGCTAGATTGTTTTTCACGCCAAGAATCAAGAATCAAGAATTAGGGAACATCATGTCTATATAAGAGACAAGCATAATTCATTTCTGTAATCACAAGAAATCAAATACATGAAAGGGGAGTGAATAGAAAGAGGATGTTGAAGAGAAACTGGTGAAGGATAACAACATATAGTCTTGATCAATCAAGCTGAAGGAGAGCTAAAGAATTCTGCAGAAACTGACGAATAGTGAAGCACAGCATCATAGAGCAGAAAGTGTGGAGCACAAAGAATTGAATTGATACATTGATCAGAGAGGTGTTGTACTTAAATAGATCTAAAAATTTGCAATTCAATTTGCATTAGAAAAAGGTCATAATGTTTTAGTTTAACCATTGAAGCATCAAGTCTCTTAACAGAGTAGGACTTAACCATCTTCTATAATTGGGGTATATCCTAACAGATTGTCAAAAAGGTTGATTCATGAAAGTAGCATTGAAATTGCATAAAGCCTATTGACAGCCTAAGAAAAAGGTTGATTCAAGGATGGTAGCAAGATTTGCCTAAAGCCTATTGACAGTCTAAGAAGGAGGCTGGTTCAAGGATGGTAGAAAAATAGATGCCAGATACTAAGTGACAACCTCTATGTATAAAATCCTCTAACAAGGTCGCAACTAACAGTGTGTTTGTAACCTTTAATAGGGTTGGCTCCTAACAGGGCTCACTTTAGAAGAGTGAAAATTTGGGGTACCGGTCCCAGTGGCTTTTCCCTTAATAGGGTTTCCATGTTAAAATCTATGTGTTATGTGTGTATGGTTTATTACTTTATTGTTTTAGATTTAACATATGCATTTCTAGATTGATTGGTATACTCTACATATTTACTGAGTATCGGTAAATAGTTTTACTGCTTACCAATTATCAAGGAGAATAAGGACAGACAAGGTAAACCAACAAACAGTTGAATATTATAAGTATTTCATGGCATGCATCTTGTAGGGACTTAATAATCTTAGGTGTATTGATTAGTGGTTAAAGATTAAAGGATAAATTTTTGAGGCCACTGATTCACCCCCCCCCCCCTCTTAGTTATTACTAACAATTGGTATCAGAGCTTGTATGCTTGGAAGGAAGGTTTCGAGACCTAAGTAAATATCACAAGATGAATAGACGAGATGTGCCCAAGTTGAACAAAGACAACTTTGCTTCATGGAAAGGTAGGATAAGACTCCACTTATCAAGTATTGGTGATGATGTTACTCAATACTTATATACTGAATATGTGTTGCCTACATGACCATTGATATTAGATCAATTGAGAGAGAAGCATGAGCATAACTGAATGGTTATAGAGATTTCTTCCTCACTCTCTGATGCTAAATTTGAAGATGTCAAGGACTGCAAAACTACAAATAAAATGTGGGACAAACTGAAGCTTGTACATGGAGGTGATACAAACATTTTGAGAGCCAAGGTAGAAAGCCTTAGAGGAAATTTTGATGATCTCAGAATGAAAGAAGGAGAAAACATCACACAGTACAGCACAATAATAAAAGAAGTAGTCAATGCTATACAAGGTGTTGGAGGTACACTTGAAGAGGAGATAGTGGTAAGTAAAATCTTAAGAACCTTATTGCTTGTATATGCTATTATAGTTTCTGCTATTCAAGAAATGAGAGTAGTAGCAAACAATATAGTTACTCTTGATAGCCTAATTGGTAGACTAATTTCATTTGAGATTAATAACTTTGATAATAGTGTCTTACCAAGTTTAGAGTCTGCATTTAAGTCTTCTATGAAAATAAGAAAATCCAATCATAGATGCTCATCTAGAAGGGACAGTGAAAGTGAAAGTGAAAGTGAAGAAGAAGATCTAGATGAAATAGAAGCATTTATGGCTAGAAGAATATAGAGAGGCAAAGGTAAATACAAAGGCAAGTTACCACTTGTATGCTTTAATTGTAAAGATATTGGATACTTTGCTGCAAGATGTCCTAACAGAAGAAAAGATGACAGAAGTGATGATAGATCCTTTGAGAACAAATCAGATAAAGGTGATAACAAAGATTACAGAGGTTACCAAAAATCAGAAAGAAAGGATACCCAATACTACAATGATAAAGGCAAGAAGGCTAGCTACCTAGCTGCTTGCAAAGATGAAGATACTAACACCAAACCTGATGATGACATCGAGATAGTATTTGTAGCTGTGAAGGATGATTTAGATGAAGATGAAAGGTATGAAGAAAGTGCACTCATATCTAAGGTGAGTAAGAATGATATTTGGAGTATAGATAGTGGCTACACTCACCATATGACCAGTGACAAAGAAAAGTTTAACACTTTTGAATATTATAATGGTGGTACAGTAAGAATGGGAAATGATACACCTTGTCTAGTTGAAGGTAAAGGAACAATAATGCTAAATAACCTGATTAAATGTGAAAATGCTTATTGGGTAAAATGATTGAATTATAATTTGTTGAGTGTTTTTCAGCTGAATAATTCAGGTCACAGAGTAGCATTTGAAAACAAGAAGGCAAATATCTTCAATGAATCAGGAAAACTGATTGGTACCGGTTAATAGAAAAAAGGTAACTTATTCTATCTAAATGATACTAATCCCACTTGCTTAATGACTAGAAATGAAGACATATGGTTGTGGCACAAAATATTATGTCATGTGAATTTTGACAACATGATGAAAATGAGCAAAAGAAGAAGTGTAAGAGGCTTACCGACGATGACAAAGCCAGACAACATCATGTGCAAAAATTGTTAAAAATGTAAAATGACAAAGTCTAGTTTCAAAAGTAAAACCCATACATCTGATGATATTCTAGAATTATTCTATACTGACTTATGTGGACCTATGAGGACAAAGAGTTATTATAGAGATAGATATTTTATTCTCTTTACTGATGATTACTCTAGAATGATGACAGTCATGTTTCTAAAAGAAAAATCTGAAGCATTCAAGATGTTTAAATGGTATAAGGCTATGGTAGAAAAACAAAGTGGTAAGGATCTAAAATGTTTAAGATCA
>MU224128.1:2675979-2693983 GCA_018584345.1 Thuja plicata | reverse complement strand
CCCCCCCCCCCTAGCCTCATGGTGGACCGCCAAGTCGTGGCCACACCACAGTTAGCGACTGTGGTGGTGTCGCGGGGTGAGCCACCGCGGATGGGGAGGTGTCAGCCCCTCTCATGTCCCTCCCTTCAATGGGAGTTACCGCGGGTGGAGGGCTTCGGCCCCCTTGCGGTTTTTTTGTTTTAATTTATTTATTTTTTCTTTTATATATATATATATATTATTATTATTATGTGTATACACTGCTGTTTAGATGAAAAATTTACAGATTGCTGAAAAAATATTTTTTTTATTATTAGAACAAAAGAAGTTTAGTCTACATTATATATATATATATATGATGAATAACACTTTACTCTTGCTGTTCTATTTATTTATTTTTAAATATAAATAAATACAACAGTAAGCATATAACCAGCATTCTATTATTATTATTATTTTAAATTTATAATCTACATATTTGAACATAAATCAGAGTGTTGAATACACTAATAGATCCAAAACAACAAGCTGGAGTTTAACTCAGTGCTATTGTTATAATTTTATTTTTTTTGTTCAAAATGGAATTTGCATGATGACAAAATGGGGAGTTTATATTTTACACTAAACATCATAACTAGATATGCTATCATAACCCAAATTTTGCTTATTCTTTTCTAATCATTTCCAGCCATGTACTAATTTGTAAATTCTACCATTCAACTTTTTCAAACAAGTATCTCTATTTTAATGCAATAAATATTTTCTTCAAGGTAAAAAAAAAAGAAAAGAATAACCAGCTATTTATTAACATATACAACCATATTACATCTTATTTTTTACTTTCATTTGTCATATTGCTACAAGTACTAATTCTACACAAATACACCAAATTTTAAACCTAAAATTTTCAAAGAATAACCTACTTTCATAAATAAAAGGAACATTTACACATAGGTTACAAGTTTACAAAATACATTGCCCAAAGGCTTTTATAATGGCATCAATAAATGGGTATTTTCTCTAGTCTTCCATGCCCACTCTAGGATATCATAAGAGCTCCATCCATTGAGAATAATCTACAATAAGAAGAACACAAGGAGACCATGGGATGCTCTCCTCCCAACCTAGGCCTCTTAAGAGGCCACCCCCAAGCTTGGGAAACTAAAAAAGGTGGGTTACAAGCATAAAAATTCTACAAATGCAAACAAGCAACATCTCACAATGATTCCCAACCAAGGCTTTCACAATGGGTCTCTCATGACCCTAAATGGGGTGAAGTGGACCAAGTACCCAAAGGGAGAAGGCCAAACCCAAAAGCTATAACAAAGCCCTCACAAGGTTTACAAAAACACCATCTTAAATCAATCCCATATTCATCAAAATAACCTTATGACCCCCAAGAGAAGTAATAACAAAAGATGGCTTCATGGAGTCCATACTCCATGATTTTTTCCTCTCCTCCTTGAGGAGAGACTCTACACCAAAGGGCTGTCAAACTCCTCCATCGCCAAGGATACTCTTCCCTCCCAAGGGTCAGTGGGCCTTGCAAAATTCCCATTAACAAAACAACAAATGAAGAAAACATCAACAAGAAAATCTCTCTCACAACAACATAAAACACAAAGGCATCTCTACATTCCTCAAGCACACTAACATATTTCCTTCATTTTCATTACAAAACAAAATGCAACAAGTAGCAAAAATACAGGATGTCCACCAACCTAGTTCCAAGCTTATGGCAATGAAATTTGTTGAAGAGCTCCCTTAAAGCCTAAGTTATCCTTTTTCCAACTTCAGTAATTCTAGCCAAGTCTCTAAGTTAGAGAGTGGGTGTTCAAACTCTCCAACATGGAGAGTCACCACTAAAAAGGCCACTAGAAACTCATGGGGAAAAGGAAAGTGTCCCATTGGTATCTCTTCCCTAAGTCTCTTACAGCTTTCTAAAAATGGATCCAAAAAGGGGAAGTTCAAAAAGGTGAGTAAGGTCTTTGCATCAAAATGGAAGAGTGGTCTATCCAAGATCATGCTTCCAAAAGTTTATTTTCGTCCATCTTGGAAATCCAACTTTTGGAAGGGTCTATTGGTCAACCAAGGGTTATCCTAGGGTTAAAAATGACCCTTACCCATAGGTATAACAAGTGGGCTACCTAAAAATGACCCTAACACACCCCTAGGAACTTTTCTAACCCCCCAAAAGTCCACTACAAGCATACTCACGAAATTCTATTGAAGTGACCACACCTCCAACTCTCTAATCAAGGAAAACACATGGGGATCTACTTGGTACTAACCTAGGTAGATGGGCACCCAATCCCCAAGTGGAAATGTCATGGTCTTAAGTACATACACAAGTGTCAAGTGACACATAAAAACACTTACACATCACTAGACACATGTCATATCCACTCTGGCATAAAACACAAAGAAATTAAATATGAATATAACATTTAAGAACTAAATTCCAACAATCAAACATTTACATTTACAAAATAAATCATGATACAACGAGGTCTTGTCTCTCATTAGACGCAACCTTGGATTAAACTGAGTTCACATATACCTATGTTTGGTTCCCCAAATTTTAATACCATGGTCTCGTACCTGCACACTAAATCCAAATATCATTAGTCCAAGGAGATAAAATATACTTCATAAAGAAAATAAACAATATTCAAAACCTTAAGGAAACATCTTCATAATAAATTTATTACCTAAGGTCATAAGTAATAATAATTTCATTTAAGAATATAACATAAAGTAAGATTCACATTGCATGATAACTCAATTAAATGTCAATTTCTAATAATCCTCGTATCATCAATAATCCATCACGCAATCATAATCTTTTTTCAAATTAAATGTCTCAAAATAATGGTCCAAAATAGAAATATAATATAGTTCATCAAGTGCATCATAAATTATCATGTATCCAAGATCCAAGATGATCAATCCATGACATAAAGCATAAAATCCATAAAGTTCATAGTGCATCAAAATGTAATGTATCATGTGCTAAGTCTATCATAAGCAGAAATATGGAAATCTATGATGGGGTTTGTGGTGAGGCCTCATAGACCTATCCATCATCCCATCTTCCATCCCTCTCCATCCTTCAACCACCATCTTATCTTCCACCTACCTCCCTTATCATCTTATTGTTCTCTGTTCATCCTATCTTCCATCATATTTTACCCCATCCTAATGCCTCCTCACACATGACCTATCCTAAGTGGGGCCATTATATTCCTTGGATACTTTAGAATATCCACCTTGCTTCTCCTATTACTTCCCTTCATTCATAAGCCTTTCATTTCCCAATCCTCTCTCCTATCCACTCATAATTTCCAATCCTTCCGTCTCCCAAATCTCCCTCCACTCCTCTACCAAAATCCTTCCATCCATCAATCATTTCTCTCACTTTATCCCTCTTACATCTCTTGTCATTGATTTATCTCTAGGCTACCCCCATGAATCCCATGCCATATATTCATATCTCTTGGCTCTACGTAGTCTACCATCACATCCAAATCCTATCCACCTCCTCCAACTATCCAAAAAATCAAACATCAATAATCTCACCCAATCATATCCTTGGTCTTGTTCCAAGCCATGTTCCAAGCCTTAATCTCAATTCATCATTAGCATTGGGATGCATCCTTCCCAATCCTTGTGTTTTTTCAGGCTATATCGTTCTCACATCACCCTTTCCATCATCAGTTTATTTTGGCTTTTTAGTTCAACTGGGGCAACATCATATATATCCCCATCATCTCATCCATCATTGCAAGCCCTTATACATCTTGTAATTAGTGTCATGTCTATAGTGTCAGTCATATCTCCACCTAGGCTCATTTGTACATATGTGTCTTTAGGTCCCATCCTTTGTGTCAAGTCAGTCCTTGTGTCATCTTGGCCTTCATCCCTATCTAGCAAGTGCTTCAACAATCATCCCTTAGTCTCTTTGAGTTTCGAGTGTCTTACTTGTCTCTTGTCATAGGAATCCTAGTTTAGCATTCCATCATCGGTCTTTGTAGGATGTATCCTTCCTCATATCAGACCAATCAAACCAATCATCAGTCCATCATCCTCCCTATGGAAAAAGGTACGTAAGATGCTTGTTATTTCTTTGGTATTTTTGGATCTTTGTTTATCTTTTGAGCTTCCTTGTTTTACCTCCTCGTTGTCACCATGATCCTTTATATCATGGTGTATTGTGAATGGTGAAACTAGGGGCAAGGTCTTAATATTTTTATTTCTATGTGTGTTTTTGTGGGTTCCTTAGCATCATATCCACCTTAGTTCTCTATGACTCAGGTGTGATCTTGGGGAAATCCTTGCATGTTTTTGAGTCATTCCATGCAACATATTTGAGAAGGCCTTGGTTATTCATAACCTTGGCTAGTCTCTTATATTTCTATATCAAAATAAGTACACACTACATGGCATCTTTCATTTGGGAGGTTCCATATCAAGATTCATATCCCTCCATCCACTTATCCTTCGCTCATCTTGCATACATCCACTCATCCATTTTGAGAGAACACATGTGTTCTCTTAAACCCGCCTGTCCTCTCGAGGTGGCATCATCATCCTCATCTCACATAATATTTCCTCCTAGTGACTGGGTCATATTTCCTTATCAAATCATTTTCTTCTTATCTCTGTGTCTTAATCATCTTTGAAATGATTCTACTTCATAGCACCATCTCAAAGAGGGGAAAAATGTAGACACCTAAATTTGATTAACATATTTAATTTAATTTAGTCCTCTCTATAACATTATTGGTTAAATAATTATTCCTTATTTAACTAATTTATGTTAATCCCTGGCTCAATTAATTCAATTAATTAGCTATAGTCTAATTAATTATCAAATGACAACTCGTAGTCTACTAATTAATTAAAACCCTTTCCTCTATTAATTTAAATAAATATGTTTATTTGTTTAACTTAATTTATAATTCCCCTTTTATTCCCACTTGTGAATTAAATATTCTATTTAATTCAATTTGAACACATGGCTCCTAACTTTAACCCATAAACTAACCTTTCTCAACCACCTAACCCATGGTTCTAACTCAACCCAACCTCGTCACACATACTAATCCTTTTGTATTAGCTAATTGACTCCAATTAGCTAATTAACCCCTCCACTCCTCCCATCACATCCTCCTAATCCTTCCACTTGTCCTCTAATACAAACCTAATCACTCCCTAAACATTTGCACAATCATAATCCAAGGATTAAGAAATCCTAACCCTCACCCATGTCAACTTTCATGTCACATTCCTCAAATCCCCAACCATATGCATTTAATTCTTCTTTAAATGGTCTTAAATCCCTCTTACACACTCCATCCATCTCTTACATCTTTGTCCCCTCTCACATCTCTCAAAATGGTCACATTCTCTCATTCTTCCAAACCTCTCTCCTTGTGACACTTGTCACAATGAGAATCATTTGAGAAAGCACAATCCATGTGCTCTCTCTTGGATGCATCTTGACCCTTCCTCGCCTTTTCATCTCAACTGTCCATTCAACCCACATCTTGCTTATAAATTGAAGGCTCTTTTACTTCATTTTCATCCACCTTTTATGCATTGTTATCATGCCAAATTGAGAGCCCAAATCAACCAACACACCATCATAATTCCAAAATCCCTCCAAAACCATTGAAGCTTGAGCATAGTCATATGAGCACACATCCAATCTCTTGGACAAATCCACACATCAAAGGATAGCTTGCTCAGTTTAGGGAGGTTTGCACTTCCTTAGGCTTGTTAAATATTTTAGTTTTTTCTTTTTGTCTTATCTAAATGTTGTAGTGATTTAGTTGTTTGAATGCTTAACTAGTTTAGGTATTTACTTCAACCACTATTTCCTTGCACACGCCAACTTTTAGCCTCTTAAACTTAACCCAATACTCATAAGATTAAACTTAATCACAACAAATGAAAATCATAAACATGCAAGGTTGTCCACAAATTTGACACACATATTTATCTTGTGGAAACCCAAATAGGGAGAAACCCATGGTGGAAATTAGTACCCACTAAATATTGTACTCTTTTGAAGTACGCCCTATGAGGAGCTTAACCTTGTTAGGAGTTTACAATAGCACTGTTAGGTGCTACTCGGTTAAGGTATTTCCCTTAGGCCTATTAGGACCTTTACCTTATTAAGAGTAGCCTTGTTAGATAAATTTAAACACTTGTCAAAGTGTCACCTTGTTAGAGGATTTACAACAAAGGTCTATTAGGATCTACCCTGTTAAGGGATTTAACCTGATGCAACTATTAGGGAACAATAGAAAGAATGATCTGAAGAATAGCACTACATCTGCTCGATTAGATCTACTAAAGCACACAATCTCTTCTCAACACACTTAACTCTTCCCTAGCTTGATCATAATTCTTACTTTTCACTGCACTTGTCCAACACATGGTCAACACTCATAATGTTCAAATTCTTCCATTATATACTGAAATTTTAGGTCTACCACCTTAATCAAGCCCTAAATTAGAATTTCAAACATCCTTCTCAAATCCAGTGCACCACAAGACAAAATTAAATGTACAAAATGCATTTCCAAGACTGCGTCGGCCAATACAATGATTTACATAAAATGTTGTCTCAAGGATTCAAATATGTTTTGACCAAACACTTGCTTCCTGTAGAATCTTCTCCACGCGTTAGCATCGAACAATGCAATGCCAAATCATTAACTGGTCAGTATAATACCTTTGTAACTAAGGATTGGATATCCTTTTTATAATGACTCTGTGACAAAACAGTGCCAAATATCATACTAAAAATAACATATTAAACTCATTGAATTATCAACCAGGGATGTAAGCTTGAAATTATGTCTGCAAGGTATATTCTCTAATCCATCTTAGGTGTCATCATTACTTATGTAATGAAAATGATGAAGGAAATACTAATTTAGGAAGCAGAACAACAATTTAATCTAGAGCTTTGGAAACATGCTACAAACATTAAACTAACTATTTACTTATGCTACAAGAAACAACCAACAATTTTGTTACCGAATGGTTGCAGGAGAAACAGGGTTCTAAATACTTCAACGAAACTTAAAACTAACTCCTACTTAACTATGAACTAAGTTCACCTCCTGCGTGGGCCCCCACAGAAGAGTGAATGAATAAAAACTCAGAGATTAAGAACTAAAGATATCATTCATTCATTCATAAAGCATAAGTACAAAATGTAGCAACATAATTGTAATTCTCTACTGTTGGATTACAAAAGGATTTCCCACAAAAATTAACTAACTCAAGAATCTGAAATTCTAGATTATTTAATAACAACTTAAAATAGAACTCTCTAAAACTAGGATTCTCCAACGTTAGGGATATGATGATTTTTAAGATACAAGAACAACATCATTTAATGTAGTAGTAAGTTGTGTTCAGTTGCACATGAATCTAGGAATTCACGGTTGCTGGATTTACTCCACAATGGTTGCTAACTGTATTGACCCAGGTCGCAATGATAATCACTACTGACCGAAAGCGGTGGAATCATTATGAGTCCCAAAACAATTATTCAACTTTATGGCACCACTTTGTCTTCTGATGTTGAATTCTTCTTTGCCCGCTGACTCACCATTTCCTACAAGAGATTAGCGTGCACATACAAAAATTACAACACATATCCAAGATAGAATTCATAATAAGTTTTTCTACATTAGCTTTTTCTCTTATCACATGGCTATAGAAAGAAATAACCAACTAATGCAAGATGAAAAGATACAAGATTTCATTCCACATAACCGTGCAACATATATATAGTATATTCAATAAACTTAATGTGCACACACACATATATTAGTTTTAAAACATAAGCAATCTGAATAAGTCTATGAAAAACTCATGAAGTTTCCAAGTCCTAACCATAAAAACATGTGAAATCATAAACCAAATAGGCCTTAAATTGGCCTCATGATTTCCCCCCAGCTTTTCCTTTTGCTAGTCCTCTATCAAACATGAAGTTCTTTATCCTTATTGTCATCCTATATTCTGTAGATGTTTTCTGCCCAATACCTCCCTCTACACAGCTCCAATAGAACTATTTAGTTTTCCTATGTTTCTCCCACCTCCTTATTTCCCCTTCCATATCATAGTCATCCAAGTTCTCTCAATTTGTCAATAAAGGGGAAATAAGCAAGGGCGGCTGAAAGGTAAGTGGAATCCAAAAACTTTGTCCCACTCTGCCCAATGTGATATACCATGGAGCTCGCATGTTTTCCATTTTGAAGTTGAGAGGTGAATGTGGCTCCTTGTTCCTTAGTTATTCAGTCATGTTGATCCAATGTCATTGTATTGATTTTGTGGCCTCAGGCAACTCAGCTTCATCCATTCAAACATACGCATCAAAAGCTACATTTCTAAGGGGATAAATGACTTTACTCCCTAAATATGATTGAGAAATTTTCAGCCAGTCATAGTAATAAGTTTTAGGATCTTTGGCTTCTGGTCTTAGGTAAAGAGGAATTTCTTGCTCCAACTCCCTATAAACTTTTTATTGGGACTCCTGACTTATTTCATTTTGGACCCACGACATAAGGGCTCTTAACTGGATATCCCCAACATACAATAAGGGATTCCAGTCCCTATCATTGGGTACTACAAGATTATTTAGGAAAATCTCACATAACAAATTTTGTATTACTGTAGGAGAGCTATGAAAATCCTGAGAAAACTCAAGGGGTTCATTCAACAATGGAGACCTATCTCTCATTATAAAAGTCATTTTATAGTTTAAAAACCATTCCTTAAGAAATATGGCATATACATGAGATGGAGATTGAAAGCTCATTAACTCAAGTATAATTGATGTTACCTTAGTAAGCTTTGCATGAAGTTGCTCCACTTCCTCTTCCTTTTCCAGGAGTTCTTGATAATTCTGGTCAATGAATTGATTCAAATCTTTCTTCTATTGTCTCCATTGTTCCCTTTCCATAACTAACTGGTTAGATAGCTAAAAAATAATAGAAAATAATGTCACGGGATAAGAAGCACCTGACAGAGTATTTGCACTAGGGTTTTCCCTTTTTGATTGTGGAACAGCTGAATTATCATCACCTGGATGCTTATCCTTAGTGGGGTTTGTCCATATTATCATAGACCTCTCAGAATTACCACACTTCTAAGCATCTATGGCCAATGCATCCAAACCCTGATTTAATATCTGTTCAACCATTTCATTGACAAAACTCATATTAACATTAGAATCTTCTTCAAACAAATTTCTTCTTGTTACTGCAGGAGGTGATTCTGGAATGTCTTCTTCCAATGCAAAGCATTACTCTAACATGATGTCATTTTTTGAGTTAATGATGTCATCAACAATTTGAATTCCTTTGGAAGATGAACCCTTCCTCTAAAACCTAAAGGATTTCTCATCAGAACTGGAATCATCCCCAATTAATATGCATTCTTCATTCATTCTTCCCATAGGGGACTACTCTTTTTTAGCTCCAAGAAACAAATCAGGCAATTCTTGTTGATTATCTCTAGGTTCACCTATTCTTGGCTCACCTGGCTCAGATTTTTCAGGGTCGACAGCTGACCTTGTTGGTGGTATATATGTGGACACATTTTGTTTCCTTCTACAACTTCTTCTCAATGGGGTTTCTTTTTCTTTATCAGGGATTTTTGGCTTCCTAGGAGCGGTTGGAGCTATAGAAAATTTTTCTTTTGTCTTTTGACAAGAACCGAAGGCAATTTTTCTTCCTTAATTTTCTTTTCTCATAGGAGCCCTAGTTTTTACAGACGAGGAAGTAGTCTTTTCTTCAAAAATCTTCTTCTTGCCTTTATTCTAAACTGATCCAGATGTAGAGGCTCTAGGAGAATTTTTCAGGGTTCCTACACCTAGACCTTCTTCCTGAAGAAGACACTGGTTCTAGTTCTTCAATAAATTTAATAAACCCATTCTTAGTTTGAACCCTCTTCCCAACTCTTCACCTTATAGGGCTTAGGGTTTGGTTCTCAAACTATCCCAAAATAAATTCTTCCATGATATATCTGATTTCTCTCTCAAATATTTTTCTATAATTAACTTAATTAAACAGTGGTGAGAGATAATGTTAGGCTTACCTTCCTGCACAAGTGAAGCTCTCTTCTTTAGGATGTGGAATAAGAAATTGGGTACATTCACAGGTTTATTATCATGCTACAAGCAACTTAAGAACTTGAAATGGATAGAATGTAGGAATGTTTGTTAGCCTTCATAGGTAAAATACTTTATGATATATACTACACATTTCTTATAAGGATCTAGCAAAGATAACATGTTTGTACCTTGCTTTTTATCAATATCTAGTGGTGGGTCTATATGTAGGGTAAACTGCACTCTAGCAATTGTCAGATCAAAACTTTTTGAAAATCCATCTCCCTCTCGTGGCAACCCCATGACCTCGGCCACAATTTTTTGAGAAAATGACACCCTTAAGCCTTTAACCGTGGCTACTCCTCCATTCAGTGTACTTAAAAACTGTAATGCTACTTCACCATCCGAGTTGGTGAGTTTCAGGATGTAATCAAGCCAACCCTTGGCTTGAAAATGCAGCATGCATGCTTGATCATTCAACAAAATATCATAGACTATAGGCTCACATCAAATCAATCCTCCACCCATCTTGTAGAGTACCAAATTACACAAAACAATTGCAGAAAATCCAAACAAACTACAACGAGGATTTTTCAGAGAATGCTTGAAATGCAAAGCTACAGGCAATTTCAAATGCAGAAAGTTATGGATTTTCTAAAGTTTAGGTTCTTAAGGAAACATGAGTGTAAATCTAAAACATATCATGAATTAACTATTCATAATTACTTCTCAGACTCTTGTACTAGCCACCTTTGCAAATTATGTTCGAAATAAATAGTTCCTTCAAAGTTGTCACATCACGCAAAAGCTAAATTTGTCAAGAAGCATGCAGAAGTGAAAATATGGTTTACAAGAATAGCATACAATAATTACATAGACACATAAAACAAAAAGATGATCTCTCCCCCCAACTTAATTGAGCAGTTGGTCCCACAATTGCACATATGACAAGAGCACAGCCATTTGAAAAACAAATTAATGAAATTAATACCATGGATAGTGTATACGAACCTGACAAGGTGTTGATGACAACATGAAAGCATCATCCATTAGTGGAGAATGATGAGGTGGATGGGTGAATAGATGAGAAATGATGAGATGTAATTTATTACGGAGAAAGTATTTTCATGACAAAAGTATTTATTATGGAGTGATGTGAATGGTTAAAGAGAAGAATGGATATGATCGGATTGCTCATAGCCATTTTCTACAGGAGACCCACGGCCATATTCTAATTGAAACTATTGCAGGAACTCTTCTTTTCTCTGAGGCTTATGGTACAACTTAATCCTTTTCCCATTGACCAGTAATTTGAAGTGTACAGGATCAACAATGGACAATTGAACAACACCATTTGGGAAAACAAAAATGATCTCATAGGGTCTCAACCACCGTGTTTGAAGCTTCCCAAGAGTTTTTTGATATCTTAAATCATATAGGAGAGCCCAGTCACCAAATACAAATTTATTATCCTTGATGAATTTATCATGCCACTATTTTCGTTGTTGTTGCACCAGTTATGTGCTAGATAAGGCATATTTTCTCCACTCATAAAGTCCATTCAGGTTTAGAATGCACTCCTTTTAGGCATTGGTAAGATCCATATTGAGTTCCAGCATTGTCCTTAAATTTTTATGTTCAAATTCCACAGGCATCATAACAGACTTACCATAGACTAGCTGAAATGGGGTGAATCCTATTGTAGTTTTCCAAGTGGTCCTATAAGCCCAGAGTGCTTCAGGAAGCTTAGCTACCCAATATTTCTTGTGAACTAAGACTGTCTTGGTAAGGATGGATTCAAGTTCCATATTTGTTACTTCAACCTGGCCATTTTCTTGTGGATGGTAAGGAGATTATTTTCCATGCCAAATTTAATATTCCTCCATTAAAGAAGATATGAGGTTTGAAGTAAATTGATCTCCTTGGTTAGATACTAACTCCCTAGGTACACCAAATCTTGTGAAAGTGAATTTGTATAAAAATTTGGCAACATTATTATCCTTAGGATGCTTCATAGGTTTAGCCTCTGCCCACTTGGTGACATAATTAGTGCAAACCAAAATATAAGATTTACCTTGGGAAGTAGGCTCAATTGGTCCCACAAAATCAATTCCCCATTTGTCAAAAGGTGTTACAACTACCTGAGGTTGCAGGAAAATCTCATCAAATTTAGTAGGTCTTCCCATTTGTTGGCACCGATCGCATTTCTTTGTGTATTTAGCTGCATCTTTGTGGAGAGTTGGCCAATAGTATCTAGTGGTTAAGAATTTTAATGTTGTTCTCTTTTCTGCAAAATGACCTCCACATGTCTCATCATGACATTCCCTAAGGATATCATAAGTTTCATCTTCTCTTATTCATCTATGCATGATTTGATCTGGACCGATGTAAAACATAAATCCAACAATCCAAGAAAAGTTAAAAATTTCTCTGCTAGTAATTTACTTTATTTGGAAGAGAAGTGAGATGGTGTCCTACCTGTAGTGAGGTAATTTGCAATGTCAGCATACTATGGGTTTTATGTTGATAACAAAAAAAGATGATCATCTGAAAAACTGTCATCAATGGTCGCGGGATCATTAGGAACATGCAAGTGAGAGATAAATTTAGCTACTATATTGGCCTTTCCTATCTTGTCCACAATAGTGATATCAAACTCTTGCATAAGAAGAAACCATCGAGCCAACCTCCCTAATATGGTAGTCTTATTCATCAAGTACATGATGGTTGAATGATCATTATGGACAAATATCTCATAACTAATAATATAATGCCTGAACTTATTCAGTGCATAAATTACTGCAAGCAATTCCTTTTCTATCATAGTATAGTTGAGTTCTAATCCTTGTAGGTTTTTACTGATGAAATAAATGGCATGCTCTACTTCTTCTGCTTTCTATCCAAGCACTTCTCCTATGGCATAGTCTGAGGTGTCAGTGTGAATATGGAATGGAAATCCCCAATTTGGACCTCTCATTACTGGCACTTTTGTTAGAACCTCCTTAAGTTGTAGGAAGGACTTGTCGCACTCAAAATCCTAGGAGAATTCAGAATCCTTCTTCAACAAGTTATAAAGATGTGTTGCAATTTGACTGAAATCCTTGATAAATCTCCTATAATATCCAACATGTCCAAGAAAACTTCTGAAATCCTTTTTCTTTTCTGGTGTGGGAAAGGTTTTGATTACCTCAATCTTTGCTGGATCTACCTAAATGTCATGTGATGAAATGAAATGACCTAACACAACACCTTCCTCCATCATTATGAAACATTTCTCAGTATTTAGATAAATATTGTAGTCTTGGCATCTCTTGAGTACTTTCTCCATATTGCCTTTAGCTTCTTCAACAGTGTTCCCATAGGCAATCAAATCATCCATGTAAATTTCCATATAGTCAGCAGATATATCAGAAAAAATACTTATGACAACTCTTGGGAAAGTGACTGGAGCATTGCACAAGCCAAAAGGTAAGACTAAGTATGAAAAGGTTCCCCATGGACATGTAAAGGTTGTTTTCTCCTGTTCTTTTGGAGCTATTTGGATCTGATTATAGCCACTAAAACCTTCTAGGAAAGAGAAGTATTTCTTGCCAACTAAATTATCAAGAACTTGATCTATAAATGGCAATAGAAAATGGTCTTTCTTAGTGGCTAAATTCAGTTCCCTATAATCTACACAAACTCTCCATTTCCCTCCTTTGTTTCACACTATAACTAAGGGTGAAACCCATTGGCTATTAGAGATAGGGTAGATAAAACCAACATTTATCAACTTTTATAGTTCAGTCTTAACTATGTCTCTTAAGACAGGATTAACTCTCCTCTGAGGCTACCTTACAGGCTGATATTCTGGGCTGATGTAAATCCTATGAGTACAAAGTGTAGGATCCAATCCTTTCATGTCTATGTAATCTCAGGAAAAAGCTTGTTGATTTTCTAGTAGCAACTTTAGTATATTTAATGATGTGGTAGTGACAAAGCACTTCTGACATTCAACTCTTTCCCTAGACTAACTTCGATCTTAATCACCTTATCCATCATGGATATATGAACAAATGGAGAAGAATCCATCTCATGTGGTAATAATGAATGAAGGAATTGGGAGGATGTTGAGTATTGAGGTGCATTTGGAGGCAGCAAAATAGTTTCCAAGATATAGTTTGGTTGTGAACATAGCTGAGAGTCTACTCCATATTCATTCATGACAATGGATGAGATTACCTCATCATCTTATTGAGAGGCTAAAAATGGATCTTTACCTATCATCATTAGCTGATGGATTAAGTTGACTTCTGATTTAGCATCTCCTAAATCTGGCCAGACTACTTGATCATCTTGCAACAGAGGCTGGGGAGGGGAATATAGAGTCAAGTTCTTAGTATGGATGTCATTAGATATTGTCATCTTCCCTAACCTACAAGCTATGAAATCATCTGCAATAGCTAACCATGGTCTCCCTAGGATTAGAGGATACCCCCCATATTAGCTTTGGGGGAAAGGACAACAAAATCTACTAGGTATTCCCAAGAGTTCAATGTAACTATGACATCCTTTATCATCTCATCCAGTTTGATAGTAGAACTATTAGCAAGCTGCAGTATGGTTGGTATTTATCTAAGGCCAATAATATGTAATTGAGACAATATCTCTTTTTTCATTACATTTATATATGCACCCAAATCAACTAAGGCATTTTGTACTTGCATTCCATGAATGGTGACAGTAACTACAGGGCTCACTGGGTTAGAATATTTGGGTATAGTCAACTTCTCCAACATAAGGTCAGACAACTATCCTAAGACATGAATAGTTTTAGGATCCTTCTTCTTTCTCCCTGGCTATTTTATGAAAGTTTCCTTGATGGCCTTAGTATAAACATGAACTTCTTTGATAGCATCTAGTAATGGTATTTTCACTGTCATATGTTTCAGCTGGTTGAGAAAATTTGTTACTTCTTGGTTCTATGAGGGCTCAGGTTGGTCTACTAACCTTTGAGGTAATGGGGGTTCTTTGACTGTAGGATAGGTCTGTGGATTTAGCACATCCACTTTTTTAGCAGGGGTTTCTTTGACTTCTATTATTTTAGGTTTTTGAAGCGAAGCAAGAGTGGCTCCTGACCTTAGATGGATATCATTCAAGGAGATGGAATAGCTTTGTTTCTAAGCTGGAGGCTTGTTATTAGGATTAGGATTAGGCTGAGCTAGCAGTTGGGTTTGCTTAAGCAGATTTCTATTGGCTGTAGGAGGAGGAATTGTAGCCTATTTTTGAGGTGGTGGCATTAAGGCCTGCTGATTAGATTGGTTAGACCACTGATTAGGCTGATGTTGTCCTTGGTGAGATTGTTGCAAACCTTGTTGAGGTTTCTTCCAACCCTTCTGGGGTTGTTTCCAACCTTTTTGAGTTTGAAGCCAACCTTGGTGAGGTTGCTTCCATTTTATATGCCCACTAAATCCTTGGGGACCCATATTCTGGTAATTTTTTCATTGACTATTGTTACTATAATTTTGGAGAGGGTCTTGAGGCATACCTGGTCTTTGGGCCCATGGCCTATGTTGAGCCACATAGAGCACTTCTCCATTTTTATCGACAACTTTGAATTCATTAGGCATTGGTTGGGACTCCAAACTTGCAATAGTCTTGCATTTGTAGTTTCTCTTCCTTTCTCTACAATGCGGACAATATTCAGCTAACATAGCATCAACTTCTTCCTTTTTCCTTCTTGCTTGCATATTTTCCAGCTAAGTGGCAACATCATTAATGATATCCTTCTTGAAATCAGACAAAAGATTAGATAATTCTATCTTAGATACCCCTGAACCAGTGGAATTATGAGGTAAATCTATGAGTCCTCTACCTTTCTTAACAGTAGCCCTTGAATAGTTTAGACATATATTCTTTATGTTAGCCCAGTTCTTCTGAGTGATGTCTCCTCTTGCCATAAGGTCTAAGGCCTTAATACTTCCATCATTTATACCTTTCAGGAAAAGATGTTTTTGTGACTCCTCATTCAATTGATGTTGTTTATTACGCTGCAGGTTAAACATAAGCCTTGAGACATAATCTTCCAAGGTCTCATCCTCCTTTTATGACATTTTGAAAATGTCATCTCCTTTCAAATCATGACCCCTACAATACTCCTTATATTTAGAAAGGAACATATTGCTCATTGCATCCCAATCTGCTACAGTATTGGCTCCTAACCCCATGAACCATCTTAGAGAAGCCTCTTTAAGAGTAGATGGAAACAATTTCAGCTTATGGATGTCAGTTTTATAATCATAACTCCTACAAAGGATTTCAAATTCAAAGAGGAAGGTTTCTGGGTCTTCAGTAATAAGGCCATAAAATTTGGGAAGTGCAGAGGTAGGTATGTTTTTTAGATTTTGGTTACCATGTTGAGTAGGGATGGGGAAAGGAAAGGTAGGTTGAGCCATTATCAGAGGAGGACCTGGTTGTTGTGGCTGATAAATAACAAGAGAAAATGGATTGTCCTGATACTCAGGTTTAGTAAAAAGTTCGTTCAAATGTAATGACTCTTCAGAAGATGATGGTGAAGGTAGTTGTTTGTGTGCACCAACAAATGGGTTTTCAAATGCTTCTTATTCTTCTATGTTCACAACTTGGGGATCCTCGGGCTCATGATTAAATATATCAAATGGTTCAACCTGGATATTGTGAGGAAGGATTCTCCCAAGATGATCTCTTCTTTTTCTATGCATATAAAATAATGCAAAACTAAAACTAAAATAATGACTCCAGTTTGGATTAGATTGACACCATCCCTGGCAGCGATGTCAAAAATGACTGGTCAGTATAATACCTTTGTAACTAAGGATTGGACATCCTTTTTATAGTGACTTCATGACAAAATAGTGCCAAATATCATACTAAAAATGACATACTAAACTCATTGAATTATCAACCAGGGACGTAAGCTTGAAATTATGTTTGCAAGGTATATGCTCTAATCCATCTTAGGTGTCAGCATTACTTATGTAATGAAAATTTTGAAGGAAATAATAAGTTAGGAAGCAGAACAACAATTTAATATAGAGCTTTGGAAACATTCTACAAACAATAAACTAACTATTTACTTATGCTGCATGAAACAACCAACAATTTTGTTACCAAATGGTTGCAGGAGCAACAGGGTTCTAAATACTTTAACGAAACTTAAAACTAACTCCTACTTAACTATGAACTAAGTTCACCTCCCATGCGGGCCCCCATAGAAGAGTGAATGAATAAAAACTCAGAGATTAAGAACTAAAGATATCATTCATTCATTCATAAAGCATAAGTACAAAATGTAGCAACATAATTGTAATTATCTACTGCTAGATTACAAAAGGATTTCCCGCAAAAACTAACTAACTTAGGAATCTGAAACTCTAGCTTATTTAATAACAACTTAAAATAGAACTCCCTCAAAATAGGATTCTCCAATGTCAGGGATATGACAATTTTTAAGATACAAGAACAACATCATTTAACGTAGGAGTAAGTTACATTCAGTTGCACATGAATCTAGGAATTCACGACTGCTGAATTTACTCCACAATGGCTGCTAACCGTATTGACCCAGTCTACAATGATAAGCGCTACTGACCGAAAGTGGTGGAATCATTATGAACCTCAAAATAGTTATTCAACTTTATGGCACCACTTCATCTTCTGATGCTAAATTCCTCTTTTCCCGTTGACTCGCCATTTCCAACAAGAGATTAGTGTGCACATACAAAAATCACAACACATATCCAAGATAGAATTCATAATAAGTTTTTCTACATTAGTTTTTGCTCTTATCACATTGCTACAGGAAGAATTACCAAACTAATGCAAGATGAAAAGATACAAGATTTCATTCCACATAACCATGTAACATATATA
>MU224128.1:2650691-2675903 GCA_018584345.1 Thuja plicata | reverse complement strand
TATATATATATTCATTAAACTTAAAGTGCACACACACACATAGTAGTTTTAAATCATAAGAAGTCTGAATAAGTCTATGAAAAACTCATGAAGTTTCCAATTCCTAACCATAAAAACATATGAAATCATAAACCAAATAGACCTTAAATTGGCCTCATCAATCATCACCTCCAATCATGAAGACATGTCACCAGATCATGACTAACTCAATCAATTCCACTAAAATATTAACATTGATCACCAATCAAATATTTATCAATTGTCACTCAATAACACAAAAACTTTAATCTATTAAAAACTTTATCTCTTCTCATCGATCATCTATCCTTCACACCGGTCACTAAAATTAGTTTTGGTTGCAACTGTAGCATCTAAAAATTGTTGGCAACCATATCATGTAGTTGTGCCACAAGATACAACAAATATTTGACAAGATATTCAAATCATCTATCACCTATCATTAATTATTCTATCAGTTGCACTGTTATACTTCAACCAATCACAAATTCCACATAAGATCACTTTAGCAGTAGCGGTCATGTATTAGACATCTATAGACACACCTAAGTCTCCCATAAGATAACAACCACTGTAATTCACTGCAACTCTTCATTAAACACATTTAGGCTTGGAAAAACACTAAGAACACAAATTCAATAGTTGACATCAATGACAACATAATACCTGATCATCCTATAATAAAATCTACATCATAACATCTCCAAAACTCACTTACCATCACTACATCATATATTCCAACATAGCATAGATTATCCTCCATCTTTCTAGGAAGTTTAGAAATGACTCTCCATTTCTTTGTTTGGTGTTGCATAGGTCTAACATAGTAACCTTGTGTTCTATGTTATATGAGTATTGTGCTACAAACTTGGATACAAGTTCTTTAAATGTCTCAATTCCAGGTGGTAATTTGTAAAATCACTCCATCACTTGTCCACCTAGACTCTTGGGGAATAATCTCATTAGGTAAGTTTTCTCCTAAAGGAACTCCATGCTTAGAGTGCAAAATTCTCTAATGTGATTGGGGATTTGTTGTACCCATATATTTATCATACTTAGGGAATTCTACATTGGGTGGAAAAGGCATCATAGGTTATACTTTTGTCAAATGAAAAATGACAAATTCCTTCTAACGTATACCTCTTTGTGGAGGTTCCTCTTTGTAGATCGTTGATTTTTTGTTGAAGGGATTGAATGTGTTTGTTTAAAAGGGTTCTAGGATTTGATTTGATTCTATGTCCTGTAGATTTGTTTGGGATATAAGAGAAACAAAATTTTTATAATCACTAGGTTTACTTTCTTATATTGCTTTATTAGGTTTAGGGTTAGGGTTCAATTTCCTTTAGTGTTCAAATACTCTTAGTGCTAGGGTTCATTTTTCTTTATCATTAAGGTTAGGGAAAATTTTGGTTTAGAGTTATTGTTTAATTTGGTTTGGTGTTCATTTAGTTTAATGATTAGGGTTCAACTTGATTTAGGGTTTTCATTACAATTTAATTTGGTTTAGGTTTAGAATTTATTTGTGTTTATTGTTAGGGAACTAAATTTTAAGTTCTTATGTGTTAGGGGTATGGTTTAATATAGATTTGGGTTTGGGTTTAGCTTTGTCTACTATCAAATTTAAGATTCAATTTGGTCTATTTTTTAGCTTAAGGATATCTATTTTTGTTTAAAGATTGTAATCATATTAGGTTCAAAGTCAAGGTTGTTACTTATTTAAGCTTATATCCGAGTGAGGTTTGGTTTTAATAGTGTTTAAGGTTATGTTTTAAAAGAGTTCCATCATTTGATTTGATTCTATGTCCTGTAGATTTGTTTGGATTAAAAGAGCAACACAAATTTGATAATTACTAGGTTTAGTTTCTTATATTGCTTCATCAGGTTTAGGGTTAGGGTTCAATTTCCTTTAGTGTTCAAATACTCTCAGTGTTAGGTTCCAATTTTCTTTATCACTAAGGTTAGGGTAAATTTTGGTTTAGAATTAGTTTTTAATTTGGTTTGGTGTTCATTTAGTTTTATGATTAGGGTCAACTTGATTTAGGGTTTTTATTACAATTCAATTTGGTTTAGGTTTATAATTTATTTTCTTTTATTGTTAGGGAGCTAAGTTTCAAGTTCTTTTGTTTTATAGTTAGGGGTTAATATGGATTGGGGTTTGGGTTTATCTTTATCTACTATCATCTTTAAGATTCATTTTGGTCTATTTTTAGCTTTACAATAACTATTTTTGTTTAAAGATTGTAATCACATTAGGTTCAAAGTCAAGAATGATACTTATTTAAGCTTATGGATGACTGAGGTTTGGGTTTAATAGTGTTTAAGGTTAATTTTTAAAATGGTTCCAGGATTTTATTTGATTCTGTGTCGTATATATTTGTTTGGATTAAAAGAGCAACACAAATTTGATAATTGCTAGGTTTAGTTTCTTATACTGCTTCATTAGGTTTAGGGTTAGGGTTTAATTTCCTTTAGTGTTCAAATACTCTCAGTGTTAGGGTTCAATTTTCTTTATATTTAAGGTTAGGGTAAATTTTTGTTTAGATTTAGCATTTAATTTAGTCTCGTGTTCATTTAGTTTTATGGTTAGGGTTCAACTTCATTTAGGTTTTTCATTACAATTCAATTTGGTTTAGGTTTAAAATTTATTTTTCATTTATAGTTAGGGAACTAAGTTTCACATTTTTATGTGTTAGGGGTAGGTTTTAATATGGATTGGGGTTTGGGTTTAGCTTTGTCTACTATCAGGTTTAAGATTCAATTTGGTCTATAGCTTAGGATAACTATTTTTGTTTAAATAATATAATCAAATTAGGTTCAAATTCAAGGTTGGTATTTATTTAAGCTTAAGGTCGAGTGAGGTTTGGGTTTTGTTGGAAAACATATTTTTGTCCTAAAATTATCACTAAATAATGTTAACTCTATTACCCCTTTTTCTAGAAATAAATTCTATCACTCAACAGTTGGGTAAGTATAGTATGATTACTTCCTTCTAAATTTTAGAAAGGTATAGCTCCCTCACAAAGATTTTCAATGAATCTATATTAATCTACACACATAAGCACTTTTGACCAGAAAGTATGTAAGGCTAATCACATTACTCTTAGGTAAGGAGTCAAATTCAGGAAAAAAACATAGAATTAATCACAAGTTTAGGAAAATCACAGTTCTCCACTTCTCATTAATTGTGCTTCATAACATGCACCAATTAAATATTTGAAGAAAATAAACATAAAAAGTTTGCCCACTAAAATTGATTAAGATAACATGGAACATGAAATACAACATTCACTCCATAAACTTGAATTCACAGATTCAAATTGTTTCCATGTATTGATTCAAAATGCCATTGTTCAAATACACAGATACTTTTCACTTTTCCAAAAAGTGTGGATCCTTTTCATTAACAAAAAGAGAATTAAACTAGAATCAAGTACTAATTTAAAACTATTGCCTACCTCCAAACTTCCTAACCTTTACTTATTTTATTTTCCAACATATATAGTTTTTGAGATAACCTCAGAGGTCTCCCTAAAAACTCAACCTCCGGGTAAAAAAAATAAATTGTTACGAAACTAAAAAAAACACCTAAAGACAAGAGTCCCCCTAAAACAACTACCAAAAGGAAATATTAAAAAAATAGACTAAGAGATAAGTCTCATTCTATTTCTTTCATTCAGTTCTCATCCCATGTGACATCCCAAATGAGCTTCCAGCCACTATATGCGCTCACAAACTCTTGCACAACATGTGAATAAGAGTTTGTTAGACTAATCAGTTAAGTCTTATAGGTGTCCTTCTCCTATTTGAGATTTTTGATCTGATCATAATATTTAGGCACTTGATCAACTCAGAGGAATAACCTGGCCTCGACATGAGCCACCTTCATGAAATCATTGATTGTGGGGTATTCCTTTTCTTTGATAGTAGTCATGGCTGCCTCAAGGATTTTGGTAGGGATTCCAGACCTTGACTTCCTTTTTGGTACTGCAGAATACCTGTAAGGTTGATAATTTTCATATCTTTTACCATGTTGTCATACATAACTTGAACCTCTTCTTCAATTGCTTGTAATCCATTTATAGCGGCTTTATAAAGTGAACTTTGCCAATTGAGGTTCCTTTTGAGGATGTAAAGCATACATACATCAATCACTTTTAATGGATTCTCTATTAGGAGTTTATTTATCCTGTACCTTTCTACTTCAGAGATTTGCATAATCACAATAGTCCATTTGTTTTCTTTTGTCTCCCAATTCAAAATTTGGGTTTGAATTTATCCCAATAGCTCTTCTGCATCATTAAAAGCAATACTGAAATATTGGATAAACTTGTTTCCCTCCTTGAGTATACCATCAATCCAATCATCAATTGCAGTAGTTAATATTTTCTCCCTTTAAATTTGATTCAATAACTTTTTACTGTCAGGAGAGTTTGGATCAAAGGTTTGTGGCACCTGAACCAAGGAAAATGGCCTCAAGTTACTGAAAGAGTCTATGTACTCTACCATGGAAGTTATGATTTGCTTCAGCTATCTTTTGTCATAACTATCCTTCTAGGACTATGTTAACATGTATTGTGCTTAAAAATTGAACAGGTGATCATGTGTATCTCTATTTAGGACCCCCAAATCCACCTTTTTTACTTCAAAATAGCCAACATCCAATTGTTGCACTCCTTCCTTTGGTTTGTACACAACAACCTCCACTATTACTTTCCCAGTGTTTGGGTCAGTCACCATTGTGGCAGTGTTCTTCACCCTCTTTGGTTTAGGGGACTTCACCGTATATTTTCTCACCATATATCAAATAGGTATGGAAACTAGTTTGAGGCTATGTTTCTTATTTACTAAAATCGTTATCCATGGTGGAACCGAGCTAGGGGTTTCTTTTTCTTCTACTATCTTGGTGTGTGTGACCTGGGTATCCAGCATTGAGACTGTACTGTCAAATTTCTCTAGATTATGTTGCTCACTTTCCATTGGGGGAGAACCAAATTCTTTACCTTTGTCTAAATCTATAGAAGTTGTACCTGATGCATCCAATTTTTTATGCTTCTGAGATCTAGTTCTAGGCCTAGTTACTTTTGTGACAAGGCGATGGACAAGAGTTTCAAGATCAAGGTCAACATGACTAGCCTTATTTCTCGATGGGGATACTTCACCTACATCATCAATTGAGAAAGAAATGTTAGAGGTACCAAGAGGGGAACATAGGGGACTTTTCTCATGCTTTTCCACTTGAACTGCATACGTTCTTTCTTTTCATTTCAACTTTAGCCAGGAGTTAGTATATCTGAGGATAGCTCTTTCCCTTTGACTGATGGTATCTTCTTCTTCTTCTCTTGTCCAATAAATTGCAAGAAATGACACTTCACCCTCTTTTTGATAACTCAGTTTGATCAAGTTTGAACCATCCTCATTTACTCCTTCTACACTCAACCTTAATTGCATAGTGGCAATTTGGGCTAACAATAATCTTGAATGATCTTTACTATCTACATCCTTCTCATCTGGGCAATCTTCCCATAAATATTCTAAATGAGGAGCCAATACTATTTTCTTTTCCATTTCTTCAACTTGTCTAGAAAAATTTGTATTTTCAAAGCCCTTTCCATCAAAGTAATACTTGAAACTGAAATTGCTGAAGTCATAGCCTATGGCTTATGCATCTGCTAGGGTATTGCACGCAAGATGACCCAGCTGAATAGGAAAAACCACATATATTTTTTCTTTAGGAAGGAACTTCTTGACCATAATAGATAATTATCTACACACTTCTGCCAACACAAAATAATCAAATTCATACCTTGACACCTTTGTAGGTTCATCCCCAAAACGTCCAACTCTGATATATGTGAACTTAGGGAACTAGATGTAGAAGTAGCCATATATTTGAACTAGATACTAATCTTCGGGTGATAACCTTCTTTCCAAAATCCCAACCAATTCAAGACACAAATTTCCTAGGAATACATCATTCACCCTCTTGTAGTTTTCAAGAACTCTGTCTTTCGGTAGCATAGGATAATAGTCATAGATAGCAATTTCCTCAGTGCATGGCCCATGTGGAATACTAGTGAGATCTTGGGTACATGATAAACAATATATTAGATAAGAATACATATGAAAATCTTTCTTAATTTCTTGTGACAATTTGAGTTATTCCCTCAATGAACTGGCTATAAGTTCTCCCCATTCCATACAATGTTGTCCCTCTAAAATTATCTCAATATAGTGGTACATACAATCTTCAAACATTAAAACTTTAGATGAACCCCTTACCCTATGTAATAACACAATCAAATCATGGATATAATGTTTCATATGATCTTTTTTTATGTTCTTAGAAAAACTAGAACCTCCTTTGTAGAAATTTTGAGTTTAGTTAATTGCAATAGTGCTACAGTTCTTCTTAGGTTGCTCATTGAATTGAGCCAACGACTGAGTAGGAGTGAACTATGAAAAGGATTGATCAGGGATTTTTAACATAGACATCATGGTCTCTTTGGTAACAGGAATCAATATTTGTCCATCATTTCTCTTTATGCACCTATCCTTGACATCATAATGGTTTATGCATTCTTGAATCAACTCAGGACCTACAACTGCTGGTGGGAATGCATCGGATTGCAATAGACCACTTGAAATAATTTCAAGGGTGAAATGATCACCTAACTGGCTAGAAATTCTAACATTCATTCCTTCTACCTCTACCCCCATCAAATTTGTATCACTAATTATTGGGCCCTTGCACCTCATACTCGAGGTGTTGCCAAAGAAATGCACAAGAGACCTTGTGATTCTTTCCAACACACAACAATCTCCCAAACATTTTAAACAAAATAAACTTCTAGAAACACAGACAAGAAAAGGGGATTTCATAGATTACCTTGAAGATTCAGACATTGCAAATACTCTTTCACTCCTCCTCAGCTCACTTTTCATAAATCATATTTCAAAGAAAATTTCTAACCCCAACTCACTATATAGCGTCAATAAATCCACTGAAAAAGGAAAAAACTTGAGCATTAATTAGGAAATATTTGCATGGGGTGAGAGAGTTTGATTTTACCTTTTGGAAATACAAATAATCAATGATTTTCATGTCCACCTTTAACATTTTCTTGTCATGATTGCCTCATTCATGTCAGTTGTCTTTTATGCTTATGTCATCCCGATAAATATGCCTTTCCCATGCTTTGAGACTTTAACACATGTTGTACCATCATAAATGTGATTAATCCCTTTTAACATTATTGTCACATCATGTTTCCTTTCTCATGAAAATCTAGTGAACCCACTTGAACCTCTTTAAACTTGGTTTAAAGTGGTTTGATGAGTTACACAGATCGTCGACATGACTGGACACAGGCCCCGCCTCCAAAAATCTTATGAGCTATGTCTACACCTGCCGAACCTATTTGAACTCCTTTAACTTGGTACAAAGTGGTTCAATGGGGTACAATATGATTCAAAGGTTCAAAAAATCTAGCTTAAGCATAAACAACAAAAACAAGAGGGAAATCCGACATGACAATAACAAAAACAAACTAACTCGGATAGTTAAACGATGTATGAAAACATCTAAAATTGGAAAGAAATGACAACATCAGAAATAAAAGTAGTGCTCCAACACACAAATATGGAAACTCAAATATGGATACTAACATTGGCTCTGGCTAGGGACTGGGTTTTTAGGAAAACATAGAGAACCTAGAATCATTGTTTACACAAAAGCAAAACAGGGGGACGAACTAAAACACACCCACTAAATCTAAAGAAAATAGGGAAACCTAAAGCTAATATTTACAAAGAATAATTGAGAAAGAAATTATAGCTTATACAACTTCATACCTTTCCCATTATAAGTGAAAGGCAAGATTTGTCCATCAAGGTACACCAAATGGAAAGCATTTGATCCAATAACTTCTTGAATTTTGAAGGGCCCTTCCATAGAGATTCAAATTTTCCATGAGCTCCTTTCGATTCCTTTCTCTTATCCCACAATAATACCTCACCCCCTTATAGGAAATTTCTTGGTCTAGATTTTATATCAAAGATTTCTTAAATTTTATTTGATGTTATGTGATCCGATCTACTAATTTTTCTCTCTCCTCCTCCAACTTATTTAGGTACATCACCCTCTTCTCTATAGAAATTTGAAAGAATTCATCTTCTATAACCGATTACATCTTAGCGGAAGACAATTCCAAGGGCAGAGAAACATGTTCACCAATTCCATACACAAGTTCAAATGGGGTCATTCCTATAGCTCTTTTGGGAGTGATCATGTCATCCCATAGGGATTCATACAACTTTTTGTGTTAGTTCTGCGCATTGTCATCCACCAGTTTCTTCATGATTGCGATCAAGTTCTTGTTGCTCAATTCTCCCTACCCATTACCCTAAGGAAAATAATCGGATGAGTACGCCAATGAAATGTTGTGTTCATAATAGAAAATGATCAATTCTTCAGATGAAAAATAGGTAGCATTATTTGTAACGAATTTTTGGGGTATACCAAAGCGAACCAGTATATACTCCTTCAGAAAATCACAAACTATCTGAGAATTGGCCTTCTTAGTGGGGATGGCCTCCACCCACTTCATGAAATAATCCATCACAGATAGGAAATACATGTGACCTACACTAGAGTGTGGGATCAATGGACCTATGAAATCTAAAACCCCATTTCTTAAATGGTTCATCCACCACCACTGGTTTTAAAGGTAATACTGCTAGTTGTGATTTTCTAGCAAAGAGCTTACATTTTTCACAGTTTCTAACATATAGGTAGTAATATTTGAACATGTCAGACCAGTAAAAATAGTTTACGAGGTTTTTAAAGGTTATAATAGTTGATGAAAAGTGACCTCCACACACATCCTTTTGGAACATCTTCAAGAGTTCTTTCTGCTGAGTTTCATCTACACATCTCAAGAACATTGCGTTGACTCCCCTTTTATAAAAAAACACCTTGTGCTACTATATATTTAGATGCTTTGAGCCTTGGGTCACATTTTTCTTGAGGGGTCAGGTGTTTTGGGCATTCCCCATAGGTAAGATAATAGGACATATTTGAAAACCAAGAATCCACTAAACTGGCTAATAAGGACGCAAGCAATTCCTTCGTGTTCCCTTTTGATGAACCTTTGCTTTCTCCTATTAAATTACATAGACCACGCCCCAAAAATAGCTTCATTGGTTTGATCATCAGATCATATTCCTGAATATGGGCCACCCATTTTTCTCTGTTTTTCATCCCTATTTCCTATTGTGTTAGGATGCTCTTGACGGTTGTTTTAGGCACATACACAGTTGAGTGGGAATGGAGGATATAATACTTGAACTGCTTAGCTGCCTTAACCATAGAAAAAGAATTTTTCTCCATGGATGAATATTTAAGTTTGTGCTTCTTTAATGGAGTACTCATGAATGCAATAGGTGCTTCATTCTCATTCTCATCCTTTTGAACCAAAATGCTAGAGAGAGTATTTTGGGAGACATAACAATAGATGAAAAAAATCTTTTCTGAAGTTTGGACTGACCAAAGTTAGAGCTTGAGCTATAGAAGATTTGATATTATCAAAAGCTTCTCATCATTCTTCATTCCATTTAAAAAATTTCCTCTCACCCATCATGTCTATGGTATGCTTTGTTGTCTCAGAAAATTTTGAGATGAAAGCTCTCAAAAAGTTTATTTGACCGAAGAAATACTTTACTCTGATTCTACTGGAAGGAAAGATAAGCTATTGAATTGCTTTAACCCTATCCAAATCTATTTTAATTCCTTCCTTCGAGATGATGTGACCCAATATTTTTCCTTCTTCAACAAATAAAACTGACCTCTTTGGGTTCAATGATATGTCATGTTCTCAACACCTTTGTAGTACCACCTCCAAATTCCTCAAATGGTGTTTCTTTCTCTTAGAGAAAATGGTTAGGTCATCTAGATAAATCACAATAATTTAATTCATCAAATCTTGAAAGGAGTTCATAGCCCTTTGGAAGGTGGCTCATGCATTGATTAATTCGAATGACATTTTGTTATAGGAAAAGTTACCCCAAGGAGTTATAAAGGCAATTTTGTGTTGGTCTTTTTTAGCTACACTTATTTGATTGTACCCACAGAATCTATCTAACATAGACATCATCTCAAAACCAGCTACCATCTGAAGTACATGCTCCATCACAAACAAGGCATAATTGTCCTATAAACTAGCCTGATTCAGATTTTGAAAATCAACATAGATCCTTATTTATTTGTTCTTTTTTCTTACAGCTACAATATTGGCTATCCATGAAGAATGATGGATAAGATAGATTATTCTGACCTTTAGCATCTTATCAACTTCCTTGAATATGGCTTCTGACACTTTAAGATTGTAATTCATGGGCTTTTGTCTGAAAGGTACAACATCGGGCTTAAGAGGGATATATTGTCTGAACTGGCCATTTCTAAAGTTCTTTAGGTCATCATAACCCCATGAAAACACCTCTTTATAGTTTAACAACAATCTTTTCAACTTTTGTTTTTACTTAGGGGCATAAATCTGCCAACTGAAACCCATTTAGGTTTTGTTTTAGTTCCTACATTAATTTTTTCATATTTCCATGGAATTTCATAATGTCAATTCCTCTCATTGGCTGGGCTATCATCACTTTGGGAGAAGAGATGTTCCAGAGAGATTAGACCTTTAGGAATTCTATTTCCTTTCAGCTAGATCACATCATCACCAACCTTGGAATTTGTACAAGTATCTTTGTATTTATTATCTGAACCTTCAAAATATAGGGTTGAGAAGCCTTGAACACATGATAAGAATTTTTAAATTTGGGAGTCACCTTCAAACACCTGCCAATGTTCTAGGTTATCTAGGACACTCGACCTATAAATCATTTCCCCTCTATAAGTATCTATCATAAAATCAGGATGGGTCAAAAGTAAGGAAGCAAACACTGCTAAGGAGTCCGCTCGGGTATTCTTACTCTGGGGAATAAACTCAATGGTGAAGGCATCGAAGAATTAAATCTCATCCCAAACTAGGTTCCGGTAATGTCTGAGTTTTTCATTTTTTGCTGAAAATAAACCCCTTACTTGCTTCACGATCAACTCTGCAACACCCTTTGCAATCAACATCTTTACTCCTTTGTGCTTTTCTTCTTGTAGTCCCAACAATAAAGCTGTGTATTCGGCAGTATTGTTGGTATTTTTAAAATCCAACTTAAATGAGAAAGGTGTACAATCTCCTTTAGGGGATATTAGTACCACTCTGGTGCCTGAACCTGAGTTCAAACAACTCCCATCAAACTCCATGTTCCACACTTCTTCCTCCTTCAAAATTTTGGTGGTGAACTTATCCTTTTCTCCAGGGAAGATAATGTAGTTGCCGAATTGATATTCCTCATAAAGTATTTGTGCCTTAGATTCATCTGATGGAAAAACTATATACTTGTTTTTGGGTTTTGATTCAATTTTAACCTTCCTTTTTCCTACTTGTATAATAGCCTCAAACCAATCCATTATGATCTCTCCACCCATATCTTTTCAGAAAGTTTGGCTGAGAAACATACCATAGTTGGCAGGGATGTCAGCAACTAGAATGGTTAACTTCACTCTTTTATCAAGACATACAGCCAAAACTTCCTGAGCATCCTTCACTTGGCCTATCAGGGGAACTTGTTTCCCTTCCATAGAATAACATCTCCCAAATGTATTAGTGAGGGTTAGACTTAAGGATTTGGCAACTAATGAAGGCATGATATTTTATGACGCACCTGAGTCTACAATAAAGTTTCTTAGCTTTCATTCATTTAGGAGTAGGGATATATAGAAAGGGTTCTATTTTTTGTCTTCTCCATCACTTTCCAAGACACGGGGAGAGTTGGAGTCTTATGTTTGGTTTGGCATTACATCAGAGACTAAAATAAGGGACTCCTATGAATTCGATGTTTCTCCTACCAGAGATTAGTTCTCTGACATACTTGGTTAATTTATCTAACTCCTTTGGGTTCAATTTTAAGTATTCAGTAGGATAAATTGAGATAGAGGAATATTTACAAAAATCTTTTATATCAAAATTAGGAAAAGAAGAATTTACATTGTTTCTTTTCAGAATCTTAATGTTTGGTACCTTGGTACTAGAGGGAGTAGAGTCAGCTACCTGATTTTTACCTTTGAAATATGTGCCTAATGAAGTGGTACCAGGTGTAAACCTAGAGCACCTTTGGTTTTGGGTAAGAATTGTGCATGCGGGATCTTCCAGGGTGATCATAATGTTTCCACCCCTATCATAGTCTGATTCGTATTCAAGCTGGAAATAACCAGAGTCGCCAAGACCTCCTTGAATCCTCTCTTCCTCGGTCATTTCTCTAAGAGTATCTTTTGTGGCCTCCATTTAAAGGTATCTCAACATATCTGGACAAGTATCTCTATCATGGTATGTGGTTAAATGAAACGAGCACATAAATCCTTTATCAGGAGGTTCTTCAATCTGCATTTTGGATTGGAGAGAAGGCAACTAAGGCACTTTCCCATGAGATTGAGTGAATTATCTTCGACAAATATCCTGGTAAGATTGTTGATAGGTACCACCTACTTTAGAAAACTATCTTTTTAGGGAAATCATATCATTCACCAATATTTGAACCACTAGATTGGGAGATTATGAAGAGGAGGGTTGTGCATTAGAGATTTGGACATCCTTTCGCCACTTGCCCACAATTATTAAATAATCTTCTAACTTGATAGCTTGTGTTTGGGCAGCATCCAAATATATTGGTCTACTTCTCCTTAAATAAAAATTGATATTATGGGGCATTGCACTCAAGAAAAACCTCTTTTGGTCCTCAGGTGCAAACGTAGACGTGGTTGGGATCTTGTGCACTATTTTATTGAACTTGGCTATGAATTCCCTCACCGGTTCCTGAATCTCCTTCTTTAGATGAGTTAATTGTACCAGGAGGGTTTTTTCATCTTCCATTCTTTTGAACCTATTTTCAAAAGCATTTTTCATGGTATCCCAATCAGTAATGGATCTAGCTGAGAGGCGACCGAACTAAACTTCCACACTCTTTGATAGGGTTTGTACAAAAAGTTAGACAACCACATCTTCATGTTGTACCATCAAGATACCGATCACCACATTGAAGGTGGTCATATGTTCTTCCACCAAGATCTTTCCATCACCAAAAAACTTTGGTAGAACTTCCTTAGCTCCCCTGGGTAAAGCATGATGAGCTGCTAGATTCAAAGGGAATATTGTAGTGCCCCAGGGTTTTAATTGAGCCATGGGATTGATTAGAGGGGGTAGATTGAAGTTTAAAGGAGTTCAGTTCATGTTCAAAGGAAAAGGGTTTCCAAAAAAACTAGAGCTTGATATAATGGTGACCCTGTAGGTTTATGAAATGGAGGAGATTTATTTTTGGAATTTTTAGGAAATTTTAGTTTGAGAGAACCAGTTAGTTATTGGAGAGCTTCCAAATCAAGTTCAACTAGACCTTGATTTGATTGGGACCTAGTGAACCTTCTAAACTCCAGTATTTTGAGTTTTACTTATCTCCTGTCGGGTACATGAGTCACTCTCTCTACAAATGCAACTTCTTGGGATACAAGTACTCCCCTCAAATATTCTCCAATTTCTTCTTCTTCCTCTAGAACCCTAAGTGCTAGTTAAAATTGTTGGTTGTTTCTTCTATACTGCCATGTCGTAGATTTCAAATTAGATATCAAATCTTCTTGGGTGTTCTAAAATCTTAGATTCAGTAGCAGTATAGGAAAAACATCATTGTGAGGCAAGACCATGGTTTTTCATTACATGGTCTTCTATTTCATACACCAGGTCATCAATTGTACGACTCCCCAGTAGCATTGCCAAAAATCTATTGGCGAACAGATTTGTCTCCTAAACTTATCACTAAATAATTTTAACTATATTACCCCTTTTTATGGAAACAAATTCTATCACTCAACAGGTGGTTATGTATACTATGATTACTTCCCTCTAAATTTTCTAAAGGTACAACTCTCTCACACGGATTTTCAATGAATCTATATTAATCTACACACAAGCGCTTTTGACTAGAAAGAACGTAAGGCTACTGATCACATTACTCTTAGGTAAGGAGTCCAATTCAAAAAAAAACATATACTTAATCACAAGTTTAGGAAAATCATAGTTCTCCACTTATCATGAATTGTGCTTCATAACATGCACCAATTAAGGATTTGAAGAAAATAAACATAAAAAGTTTGCCCACTAAAAATTGATTAAGATAACATGGAACATGAAATACAACATTCACAAAGGAACATTCACTCCATAAACTCGAATTTACATATTCAAATTGTTTCCATGTATTGATTCAAATCGTCATTGTTCAAAGACAGAGATACTTTTCAATTTTCCAAAAAGTGCAGATCATTTTCGTTAATGAAAAGAGAATTAAACTAAAAACTAGTATTGATTTAAAATTACTATCTACCTCCAAAATTTCTAACCTTTTATTATTTTATGCTCCAACATATATACTTTTTGAGATAACCCCAGAGGTCTCCCTGAAAACTCAACCTCCAGGTAAAAACAAGAAACAGTTAAAAAAACTAAACTAAACACCTAAAGACAAGTGTCCCCCTAAAGCAACTACTAATAGGAAAGATTAAAGAAATAGGCTAAAAGATAAGTCTAATTATGTTTATTTCATCTGGTTCTCATCCCATGTGGTGTCCTGAATGAGCTTCTAGCCACTATATGTGTTCATGAACTCTTGCACAACATATGAATAGGGGTTCATCAGATTGAGCAGTTAAGTCTTCAAGGTGTCCTTCTACCATTTGAGCTTTTTGATCTAATCAACATATTTAGGCACTTGATCAACACAGAGGCATAACATGGCCTCAACACGAGCCACCTTCATGAAATTGTTGGTTGTGGGGTTTTCCTTTCCTTTGATAGTAGTCATGGCTACCTCAATAGATTTCGGTAGGGATTCCACACCTTGACTTCCTTTGTGGTGCTACAGAATACCTTGCGGGTTGATAATTTTCATATATTTTACCATGTTTTCATACATATCTTGAACCTCTACTTCAATTACCTGTACTCCATTTATAGCGGCTTTATAAAGTGAACTTCACCAGTTGAGGTTCCTTTTGAGGATGTAAAGCATACATTAATCAATCACTTTTAATGGATTCTCTGTTAGGAATTTAGTTGTCATGTACCTTTCTACTTCAAAGATTTGCATAATCACAACAGTCCATTTGTTTTCTTCTATCTCCCAGTTCAGAATTTGGGTTTGAATTTCTCCCAATAGTGTCTCTACATCATTAAAAGAAATACTGAAATCTTGGATAAACTTGTTTCCCTCCTTGATTATACCATCAATCCAATCATCAATTGCAGTAGTTAATATTTTCCCCCTTTGAATTTGATTCAATAAATGTTTACTGTCAGGAGAGTTTAGATCAAAGGTTTGTGGCACCTGAACCAGGGACAATGACCCCAAGTTACTGAAAGAGTCTATGTACTCCACCATGGAAGTTATGATTTTATTTAGCTATCTTTTATTGTGACTATCCTTCTAGGACAATGTTAACATGTGTTGTGCTGAAAACTCAAGCAGGTGATCTTTTGTATCTCTATTTAGGACCCCCAAATCCATCTTTGTTACTTAAAAATCACCAACATCCAATTCTTGCACTCCTTCCTTTGGTTTGTACACAACAACCTCCTTGTTACTTTCCTAGTGTTTGGGTCAATCGCTAATATGGAAACATTATTCATCCTCTTTGGTTTAGGGGACTTCACTATGTATTTTCTCAATATATATCAAATTGATATGGAAACCAGTTTGAGGCTACGTTTCTTATTTACTGAATTCGTTAGCCATGGTGGAACCGAGCTAGGGGTTGCTTTTTCTTCTGCTATCTTGGTGGGTGTGACCTAGGTATCTAGTATTAAGATTGTACTATTAAATTTCTCTAGATTATGTTGCTCACTGTCCATTGGGGGAGAACCAAATTCTTTACCTTTGTCTAAATTTGTAGAAGTTGTACCTAATGCAACCATTTTTTTATGCTTCTGAGATCTAGTTTTGGGCCTAGTTTCCTGTGTGACAAGGCCATGGATAGGAGGTTCAAGATCAAGGTCAACATGAATAACCTTCTTTTTCGATGGGGATACTTCACCTACATCATCAATTAAGAAAGAAATGTTAGAGGTACCAAGAGGGGAACATAGGGGAATTTTCTCATGCTTTTCCACTTGAACTGCCTGCGTTCTTTCCTTTCATTTCAAATTTAGCCAGGAGTCAGTATATCTAAGGATAGCTCTTGCCCTTTGACTGATGTTATCTTCTTCTTATTCTCTTGTCAAATAAATTTTAGTAAATGACACTTCACCCTCTTTTTGATAACTCGGTTTGATCAAGTTTGAACCATCCTCATTTACTCCTTCTACACTCAACCTTATAAATTGCATAGTGGAAATTTGGGCTAACAATAATCTTGAATGATCTTTCCTATCCACTTCCTTCTCATCTGGGAAATCTTCCCATAAATATTCTAAATGAGGAGCCAATACTATTTGTTTTTCTAGTTCGAAAACTTGTCTCGAAATTTTTTTATTGTCAAAGCCCTTTCTATCAAAGCAATACATGAACCTGAAATTGCTCAAGTCATAGCCTTTGGTTGACGCATCTGCTAGGGTTGCATGCAAGGTGACCCAACGAAATAGGAAAAACCACATATCTTTTTTCTTCAAGAATGAACTTCTTTACCACAACAGACAATTGTCTACACACTTGTGCCAACACAAAACAATCAAATTCACACCTCAGCAGCTTTGTAGGTTCATCCTCAAAATGTCCAACTCTAATATATGTGAACTTAGGGAACTGGATGTAGAAGCTACCATATATTCAAACTAGATGTTGAGCTTTGGGTGATAACCTTCTTTCAAGAGTCCCAACCAATTTAAGGCACAACTTGCCTAGGAATACATCACACGCCCTCCTGTAGTTTTCAAGAACTCTATATTTCTATAGCATAGGAAAATATTCATAGATAGCAATTTCCTCAGTGCATGGCCGGTGTGGAATACTAGTGAGATCTTGGGTACATGATAAACAATATATTTCCTATTAAAATATAGAATCAACTGGGGTTACAAAAAGAGATTCATAGTTCAGTGTTCAAGTATTAGATTTAAAGATATTTCATCCCAGATCACTGAGCAAGGATTACAAAAAATAAACAAGATACAACATTACATCATAGTGAGTGCTCTGGTCTTATACAAAAATTTGTGAAACCATAAATGAGTTAGGTTTCTTCTGCTTCATTATTATTATCTATGATTGCTTCATAGTTCTCTGTTGTGTCATTGCATGGAGTGTTCGATGGCTCTTCAATTCTGGTATCACTTTTCATGGTATCAAAGTGATTGTTCTCTTCAATGGAAGATCTGTTGTGACTGGTTCTGAGTGTAGTTGTCAGATTAGGGGCTTCATTGGTGGAATTTGAGATTTGGATGTCTTTAGGAAATAGGATCAAAGCTCCTTCATCGATCAGCCTCTAGAATATCTCTTTGGAAATTTGGATAGTAGCTGTTACCTATTTTAGGATGGAAAAAAGTGTGAGTTTTGAATTAAACTCAACAAGAACCCTCTTCTTATTTTGGAAAATATCTTCATTTCTTTGCCTCCATATGAGCCATAAGACCTCAGTGGTGAAAGTCAGCCAAAAGATATTGAGCTTGCTATCAAAATCATCAACATAACCTACCAAGATCTCATTCCATGACAGGTTATGCTGGTGATTCCAATAGACTTTATTACCAAAAACTAGACCAAATCATAGTATCCCACTGACAATCAAAAAAATATGTTCATGCATTTCAATACAATGCAGATGGAACAAAAGATAATATTCTTGACACCTTGGGAAATGAAATGACCAACAACATGTTTTTTCAACAAAAAAATCCATTTAAAACAAATTTTCTTGGGTTCAATTTTAGCATGCTACAGAAGCTCAAAAACAAGGTGTCGTTTATTGAAAGACGAGTTCAGTCCCCATGCTTGATTTATATGACCAAAGATATTATCATTGTTAGTAAGGAGAAGATATAATTGTTTGCAAGAGGCTTTTCCAAACTATGTGCCATCCTTCCATTTGATGTGTTCAAAATTCTGAGAATAAAGTATACATTTGCTTGGAAACCAACTACCCACAACTTTTGAGATGAGAGTGTATGTTTTCTTTTGAGAGGAGGGGATATTGTATTTATTACTCAACTATTTCCAAGTGAGAATTTTTCTATTCTCCAATATATCATTAATGAGTGATATGCCTTTGTTATTCCAACTTCTAGCAGAGCAGTATTGTGTGAGAGCCAGAGGCTTGTCATTGAGATGTATCCCCCACTAGATGGACCTGTCCAGAACTGAATAATACGGATTCTTCCCAATGGCATGTGTAAAACAAAGGAATGCTCTGATCTATCTCCATGCTTTTCATATTGCAGCAAACACTTTAGAGCCTGAGACCTTAACCTCAAAGTCACCTAGTAGGATGTCCATGAATGGAACTTTCTTCCATTGTTTGCCCCTTTTGATGGTAGCATTAGCAATATTGTTCCTGATAAGTACTTTCCATGGCTCATTACCAGATACTAAGTTGATAATCCATTTAGTGGCTAGGACAATACTTTTTTTTTTAGATCTTTGATCCCCAGTCCACCCTGTGATTTTGGAGTGCAACACCACTCCCATTTGACATTGTGTCTTTTCCTATTGCCAATACCATCTGACCAAAGAACATCCCTTAGGATTTTTTCCAGCTTTTTATTCTGGTAATTAGAAAACAACCAAGTTGAGGCATAATATATGGCATGGGATGCCAATACTTTTTGAACCACTTGTACCCTACCTGCAAGAGATAACATGTGGGTTTGCCACTTCGGGTGTTTTTTCTCAATTTTCTTGAATATCTAGAGAAAATGGAATGCCCAAGTATTTGAAAATGGAGTTAGGACCAACCTATTGCCACCCCTTATTGTTGAGCCAAGAGGGAGGGGTGTTATGCCAACCAAGAATGACATATTTATGTGGGGATATCTTTGCTCCAGAAGCTGTACAAAAAAGTCGGATCCTATTAACCACTTTGTCAAATTTTTGCTCTGATAGCTCTACAAACAGGGCAGTATCATCAACAAATTGTTCTAGTAATAGGATATCCTTATTAGGAAGAGTGATACCATGGGTGGGAGGTCCAAATTTTGGAGCTTTAAGAATATATGTCAGAGCTTCAACAACAATTACATAGAGTGCAGGAGCAAGGGGGAATCCTTTCCTGATGGACCTTGCTAGATGGATGGTCTCTGACAGTTCACCATTTACTTCAATAATAGTATTAGAGTCTTTAAACAAAAATTTAACCCATGTACAAAATGACTCAGGAAACCCCAATTTTTCTAGCATAACCAACACAAAGTGCCATTCAATATTGTCATATGCTTTTTCAAAGTCAAGAAGTATCATAACAACATTTTGATTATCATCTCTAGCCCAATGCATGGCCTCCCAACTAGTGATAAGATTATATAGAATGTACCTTCCCTTTATAAAACTAGTTTGGGTGACTGAGATGATATCATTAAGGATATCAGAGACTCTCTTAGCCAATAACTTAGCAATCACTTTATATGATATATTTAAGAGGGTGATAGGTCTCCAATTTTTTACTTGGTTCTTGTCACCTTCTTTAGGTAGGAGTTTTATTAGTCCTTTTTTGACATTTCTTCCTAGTGTCCCACTATCAAAAGCATAACTGTATAAATCAAATAGTTCAATTGAGATCTAATCTTTATTGGCTTTATAGAATTCTGCAGGTAGCCCATCAATACCTGGGGATTTTCCATTTGCCAAGGCCCCAATGGCTTCTTTTATTTCTTGAATAGAGATATCTTTGCTCAGTTTGGAATATTGATCTTTGGTGATCTTCTTAGGGATGACACTAGTGCATTGTGCCATACATAGGAGGTTACCTTCATTATGCTCTGAACTAAAGATATTTTTTGTAGAATTCCACAAATGTATTCATGATACACTTATTATCACTGCTAATTCCATCTTCTGTCTGGATACTATTCATAGTCTCTCTATTATGCTTAGCTCTAATCATGTTGAAGAAGTATTTACTTCCTCTGTCACCTTCTTTGATCCAATTGGCTTTGGCTTTAATCCTTTGACCCTGAATCTTGTATTCTTGTATAGTTCTTAGTTGTCCCTTAGTTTCAATCAGATCTTTCTCTAGGTCAACATTATCTCTCTTATCTTGTAACTCCTTTTCAATATTAATAAGTCTGATGTTGAGTTCTTTTTCTTTAGTGTTTCTATCTTTAGCCTCCTTAGTGCCAATGGTTTGGGCTATACTTCTCCAAGACTCAACTAGATTGTTCCATGTAGTGATAGGACAAGAGCCATTAGATCTAAATTTAAACAGGATAGTGACCATCCTCAGAGTTCCCAAATGGTCTGCATTGCCAAGGAGGGATTAATTGAGTTTAAAGAGTTGTCTCTCAGGACCAGCCTTGGCTTGGTTGTTACTGACATTGAGAGTGATACAAGCACTAATGGGGTAATGGTCAGACATACTGGTAGGGGAAACACAAGTAGGGTAGTGTCCTTGAGTATGGGATAGACCAATATCAAGAAAATTAACATATATTATGTCTAGTCTACAATAGATTATGGCGTTGCTGCTCTAATTATTGCACCAAGTAAACTAGATTCCATTGATAGTGCCCTTAAGCCCTTCCATAGGGTCATGGATAGCAAATTGTCTTTTGAATTTGGCCTAGAAGAAGAAGTAATCATTGCCCTTCCACTCAAATTTATCTCCCTCGGCTTTTTCATAAGGAGACTCAATCATGTTAAAATCTCCAGCAAAAGTCCAGGCAACCTCAGGGAGGTTAGATGTCAACCAATCCCAGAGTTTAGCTCTATCCCTATAGTCATTAGGGGCATATATATTTCAGACCCCTATAGTTTTACCTTGACTATTAAGGGTGATCCAAAGAGCCCTGCTGCAGGGTGAGATCCCATGCTCCAAGAGTTTGTCACTCAAGATAGGGCTGATAAGATTTGCAAGCCCCCCTTTCCTCTTTCATGGTTAGAATATAGACATTTAGATCTATCCCAAACCATTTTGAGTACATTAAAGGCTTGATATCCATTCACTTTAATTTCTTGCAAACAAATTATGTCTTTACTCGAGAGGTTATTACACCATCTTCTAATAATATACTTTATGTCTGGCATTTCCATACCTCTAACATTCCAACTGTGGATTTGTAACTTCATCTTAAACCAATTAGGGGTGTTGTATTTTTGCATAGTCTGGTAAATCATTCAGGGATATCATTTCCCTTTACTTTATTATTTCTATCATTATTTTTGAGACTATTGTTCCTTTCACAGGTTTTCCTCTTTTTCTTTTTTGAGATGACTTCAGTAAAGCCCTCCTCATTGCCCTCATTTTCAGAGTTATACATTTTCCCTATAGATTTATCCTTTTCAATAATGGAAAGCATGGAAACATCGGAAGAATCCTTTTGTCCTAGGCATGTCACGGGTTGTTGGGTCTTTTTAATCTTACTGGCCTCTGCATTGATTTTGGACAGGGCTATCTATTGGGCATTCTTTTTAATGGATTTATCTTCATTCACTTTTTCCCTAGGCATGGGGATATATTGGGGAATAGCAAAATTATGCTTAGTGGGATTAGAGGAGTGTGAATCTTCATGTCTAACCTCATAGTCCTCATCAAACAGAGGGTTATTTAAGGTAACAAAGGTGTCAGATTGAGTATCAACAGTGTCCTTATTAATAGGAATTTATTGATTGCCCTCCTTGTTACCACGGTGAAATTTTTTTTGGATATTTTTAAGCATGGGATAGTCTCTTAGTATGTCCATTAAGTTTGCAGTGGAAACATGCTCCAATGTTCTCGAGCCTTGATATTTCCCATTGGAAAATGTCTCCATCAAAGTTCAAGGAGATGGTGTCGGGGAAATTAACCCCAGGAGCAGGTGCCAATAAAATGCATTCATGTGAGGGAGGGTTGCCCTAGTATCCTTGACTTGAAGTACTGAGCCTAGAGGCTTCAAAAAATGTGGTATGAAAGACCAGAATTCTGGTTGCACACCTTTTAGTTCAACACAGAATGGGGATGCCTGGCAAATCACATTGTCATGGTTATCTTTAGGAGACCACGATAAGGCCCTAAACATGGTCTATCCTACAGTTTAGAAACTCTTATTTAAAACCTTCTCTTGCATGGAATGATTTTTGAAGAAAATCACAAACAGACCTTTTTGAATCATTATGCTAAAATTCACCAAAATGCCAAGTTTCTTTCCCCAAACATTATTGAACCAGTCATCAAGAAATTTGAGTGTAGAAAGGAATTTAACATCCATGCAAACAAAAAAGATTGTAATGTTCTTTAACCTAGATTGTTCATCCTTTATTGCCTTCAACATGTCATCATTAGGCAACAAAGACAGAGTATTTCTAGTAAGATTAGGGTTCTTACCTTCTCCTCCATCAGGTTTGCAAGGACTACCTGAGTCGGCTCCAAGACTTCATCAATCTCCATTGGTGTTGGGTTGTTCACCTCTGCTTCCCACATTATCATCAACTGAGATACTCTAAAAAAATGTAGAATCTGGGCAAATGGGTACTGACCCATCTGTGATGACTGTTTTATATGAAGGCTTGTTGTTGAACTCACGAGCACCCCGACCTTCATCATTTTTAGAACCAAGATCTTTCTGCCCTATTTTCACATGATTACCAATCTTCAGGCATGATTTCTCCCCATGATTAATAATCTCAGGGCACGGTTGATGCCATCATTGGCTATAAGATCAACACATGCCCGGGGAGAGAAATGATCAAGCCCTAAACGACACCCAAAAGATGAACACAAAGCACAAGAGCGGGAGAAAAGAATAACAAACAAACAACAAAGAACCAACAAAAAACCCTAAGGCAAATAGAAACCCAAGAGAGAAACATCAAGATGACACCACACAGGCGTCGAGGGAAGGCAAGTTGGGGAGAGGAATAAGAACCACGCAGACGGAACCCACTTGCAGAGCCCTCAACACTCTCATCCTTTGCTCCTTTAACCTATTCGTTTGATAAATAATATATTTGATAAGAAGACATATGAAAATGTTTCCTAATCACTTGTGACAATTTGAGTTGTTCCCTTAATGAATTGGCTATAATTTTTCCCCAATCCATATATTTTTTTCCCTCTAAAATTATCTCAATATAGTGGTACATCCAATCTTCAAACATGAACGCTTCAGGTGAACCCCTTACACTATGTAATAACATAATCATATCATGGATATAAGGTTTCATATGATCTTTGTTTAGGTTCTTAGGAAAATTAGAACCTCCTTTGTAGAATTTTTTAGTCCATTTCCTTGCAATAGTACTACGGTTCTTCTTAGGTTGCTCATTGAATTGAGCCAAGGAATGAGTAGGAGTGAACTCTTAAAAGGATTGATTAGGGATTTTTAACATAAACATCATGGTCTCTCTAGTAATAGGAATTAGGATTTCACCATCATTTCTCTTTATGCACCTAGCCTTGACATCATAATGGTTTATGCATTCTTAAATCAATTTAGGACCTACAACTACTGGTGGGAATGCAACAGCTTGCAGCAGACCACTTGATAGAATTTCAAGGGAGAAATGATCACCTAACTAGCTATAAATTATGACACTCATTCCTTCTACCTCTACCCCCATCAAATTTGTATCACTAATTATTGGGTCCTTACAGATCATACTTGAGGTGTTTCCAAAGAAATGCACAACAGGCCTCATGATTCTTTACAACACATGACAATCTCCCAAACATTTTAAGCAAAATAAACTTCCAAAAACACAGATAGGAAAAAGGGTCTTTCAGAGATTACCTTGAAGACGTAGACATTGCAAACACTCTTTCACTCCTCCTCAACTCACTTCTCATAAACCACATTTCAAAGAATTTTTTAAACCCCAACTCACTATATAGCGTCAATAAATCCACTGGCAAAGGAACAAAACTCGAGCATTAATTAGGAAAGATTTGCCTGGGGTGAGAGAGTTTGATTTGACCTTTTGGCGGTGCAAATAATCAATGATTGTCATGTGTCCACATGTATCATCTTAAAATGGAAGCATTTCCATGTTAAGAGTGTTTAGCCCTCCTTAGGGGACATTTTTGACCTCTACCATATCATCATCCTATTTCTGCATCATCTCATGCTTCTGTGCTAGTTCAGGACCCTGATTAGGCCTCTCCGGGCACCTCCTACCCCACCTGGCATATTTCCTAGGGGTTTTGACCCCCTGGGTTAGGGTTTACCTTGACTTGACCTAGGTTAGGGTTGACCTCAACCCTGACCTGGGTCCCCCTTTCAAATCAGGAAACTTGTCGGCTGTCGGGGCTCATAAAAAATTCAGTTTTCCCGCTTCCGGGTCGGCTGTTTCGGGTTTCGAAGCATTGATTCCTAAATTATATTTAATATAGGTCCTTTTCTAGGGGCATGGGTCTAATTATAATTTAATTATCCTATGTAGGCCTCCTTAGAAGATTGTGCCCTAATTTCATATAAAAGGAAGCATTTCTCTCTCATTTTCTCTAAGTCTTCTAAGTGCAAGAAAGCTCTAATCAAATTAGGTGATCAAGAGAAAGTTCAAGCATCCATTTCCAAGTTCTCAATGTGTTCAAGTATTCTCCTCAAGCATTCAAGTTCTCCATTGAAGATCAAGGATTCAATCTCTCAAGCCTTTGAAGGGATTAGGTGCAAACATTCAAGATTCATCATCCAAACCCTAGATCTAGCCATCGTTGTGGTGTGATCTTCCTTCAAGATCCTTTGTGCCTCTTCAAGACTCTTTCATCATCTCTTCAAATTGTATTTCAAGCATACAATCATGGAGGTTTATGGTTTCTATTGAGTTCATGCTTTCATACTTACATACTTGCATGCATTTGAATTTCAATTACATATCTATTGAATATCATAGCTTCATTGTTAGATTCAATTCTACTACATGTTAGCATTCTGTACTTTATTGATTTCAAGGTTAATTCCTAAATTGGGGTTTGACTAAGGCAAA
>MU224128.1:2636561-2650641 GCA_018584345.1 Thuja plicata | reverse complement strand
TTAGATTCAATTCTACTACATGTTAGCATTCTGTACTTTATTGATTTCAAGGTTAATTCCTAAATTGGGGTTTGACTAAGGCAAACCCCTCCCCCACAACAAAACAATCTCCTTTTTCTTGCAGGTATAGGTACAGAACAGTGGATTTGAACCCAGATCTGGATACCCTTTTTGGCAAACTTTCAGGATTTGCGAACAAAGTCACTTTCAGATATGTGTAGGTCAGGGTTGACATTATTGGGTCAGGATTGACATTTGTGGGTCAAGGTTGACCTTTTTCATAAGCTGACATCAGAACAGAAAATGATTTCTAGGTTTTGTTCGTCTCTGCATTTCAGTTCGGTATCAACTGTCAGTTTTTCCAATAACAGTCTACAGACCTCAAAAAATAGCATTCTTTGATCTGCAATATTTCAAGGTTAGTACATTTCTCAGATCTTTTCAATTATAGTCATATATCATTCCTATACATATAAATTACAGAATTTAAGGTATCTCCTTTATTATTCTCCTTTCTAAATAGTTGATTCATTTGTGCATTAACCCTTCTCTTGGGTTGATCAACTTGGATCTCCCATTTGTGCATTTGAGGATAAAAAAGGAACATCTTATTTTCTCCTTAACCACAATTTCAATACTTAATCAATACAATTCAATTAAGGTTAAGGTATCCAATACAATCTAGGTAATTCAAAGAACAATTTACACATCAACACTTTACATTTCAAGATAATCAATCTATAAATCAAATCAATCATTTCTATACCTTATCTATTACATTTTAGTAACAAATACACAAATTCCTTACGTTACACCACATATAACCTTTTCTTGTCATGATTTCCTCATTCGTGCCAGCTATCTTTTCTGCTTATGTCATCCTGCCAAATACACCTTTCCTATGCTTTGAGACTTTAATGCATGTCATACCATCATAAATGTGATTAATCCCTTTTAAACATCATTCTCACATCATGATGCCTTTCTCATGCAAAGCCAGTGAATCCACTTAAACATCTTGGAACTTGGTTCAAAGTGGTTCGATGAGGTACAAAGATCTCTGACATGACTGGGCACATGCCCCGCCTCCAAAAATCTCATGAGTTATGTTTACACCTGCTGAACTTGTTTGAACTCCTTTTAACTTGGTACAAAGTGGTTCAATGAGGTAGAATATGGTTCAAATGTTCAGAAAATATAACTTAAGAATAAACACCAAAAATAAGAGGGAAATTCGACACGACAATAACAAAAACAAACTAACTTGAAGAGTTAAACGAGGTACAAAAACATCTGAAATTGGAAAGAAATGACAACATCAGAAAGAAAAGTAGTGCTCCAACACACAAATATGGTGACTCAAATATGGATACTAATAGTTTTAATAGTGTTTAAGGTTATGTTTTAAAAGGGTTCCAGGATTTGATTTGATTTTATGTCCTGTAGATTTGTTTGGATTAAAAGAGCAACACAAATTTGATAATCGCTAGGTTTAGTTTCTTATACTACTTCATCAGGTTTAGGGTTAGTGTTCAATTTTCTTTAGTGTTCAAATACTCTCAGTGTTAGGGTTCAATTTTCTTTATCGTTAAGGTTCAAGTAAAATTTGGTTTAGAGTTAGTGTTTAATTTGGTTCGATGTTCATTTAGTTTTATGATTAGGGTTCAACTTGATTTGGGGTTTTCATTATAATTCAATTTGGTTTAGGTTTAGAATTTATTTTTGTTTATTGTTAGGGAACTAATTTTTGAGTTTTTATGTGTTAGGGGTAGGATTTAATTTAGATTTGGGTTTGAGTTTAGCTTTGTCTACTATCAAGTTTATGATTCAATTTGGTCTATTTTTAGTTTTAGGATAACTATTTTTGTTTAAAGATTGTAATCACATTAGGTTCAAAGTCAAGGTTGATGCTTATTTAAGTTTATGACCGAGTGTGGTTTGGGTTTATTAGTGTTTAAGGTTATTTTTAAAAAGGGTTACATGATTTGAATGTATTTGATTCTATGTCATGTAGATTTGTTTGGATTAAAAGAGAAACACAAATTAGATAATCACTAGGTTTAGTTTCTTATACTGCTTCATCAGTTTTAGGTTTACGGTTCAGTTTTCTTTAATGTCCAAATACTCTTATTGTTAGGGTTTAATTTTCTTTATTATTATGGTCAAGGTAAATTTTGGTTTAGATTTAGTGTTTAATTTGGTGTAACTTGATTTAGGGTTTTGATTAAAATTCAATTTGGTTTAGGTTTAGAATTTACAATTACAATCTAATTTTTTTCACATTTAGATTCTATCTATAATTTACTATCAGCTTATCCAGGTTGAACCTTCTTAGGTGGAAGTTTTAGTGAGTATTATACTATTTCTACCACAATGAAATTTCTAACCAGGTGAGTTATTATTGTCCCCAATGTGTAGCCTGCCCTATATTCACATTGTAGTCGATCTATCATTATTTTTTTATTTGTTGATTAATTAATATGGGTTACCAATTCATTTCATCACAAGCTTGCAACCATTTTCCTAAACTACAATTTAGGCCTACAAGGATGCGACAACTTAACCCATTTATAAATGCATGTGCATAATTTGTTGGTTAAGAGGTTATGGGTCCCATGCGGTGGTGCAGTGTAATATTTCTGTTGTCTCCCCACATTACTGAGGTGTGTCATGTCATCTGAATTGGTACGCGGTGGGAGCTTCTTTCAGTCTCAACATATTACCAAGTAATTTCTTTGTTCATAGGAGTTTGTTGTGATGTGGCATACAATCATGCAGTGTAACGTTTCTCTTGTCTCCCTGTGTTATCGAGCTACGTCATGTCATTTGAGTTGGCACACAGTGGTGCGATGAAATGAATTGATAACCTAGGTTGGTTACTTAATTATTTCATGGTTTTGATGTTTATGGTTGTGGGGTTGTGAGAAAATCCATGATAGTTAATAATTATTTAGTCATGACATCATAGCATTTTGATAAAGAAATATCTTTGGGTTACAAGAATGTGAGGTGTTGACACGTGGCAATATGACTTGGTTTCGATGGTTGAGTTATGAAAAGGAAAGGGGTTTCTCAAATAAAATAGGTCCATTTGGAATTTTAGCATGGTTAATTGTTGATGTGGAGTTATTTTTCAGTCGCACGATTCAAATTTGGTCGACAGATGAGAACAAGAAGATGGAATTACTATGGTTAGTTGAAGTAAAATAAGAAGCATGCAACTTAATGATTGAAAGGATGGCTTCGATAATAGTGAGATTGAATATATAAATGCATGGTTTTAGACTCATTCGACACACAATTCAAGCTAAAGAAAAGAGTGCAAAGCTGGTGATTGTGCAGAAGACGATAGAGGTGATATTTTGTTCAACATTGAGGAAAATTTGAGTAAGTAGATTTACTTTATTAAGAAAGGATTTCTATTTTTTCTATGTGTTCAATTATCTACAAATTTTATAACCATGAGTCAAGTCGATTCCACTAGTTCAAGAAAGTCTACAAAGGGTACTAATCTCTAGTGGAAAAAATTTATAGATTTATTGTCAGAATCATCAAATAGTTAGGCCAAGAATGAATTTGAATGGAAAGATGCTTGTAGCATGAGTAGGAACCCACAGACATAGTTGTTCGGATGGTCTCTCTTCAATTACTTTTTCAACAATAGGTAAAGAGGGTCACCAGTGTTGAACCCTTGGGATTTGAATTTGGCAAAATTAATTGTTCCTGATGTGTTCATAGATGTTGAGTTTTTAAGGGTATTCGCCAAAGCATATTTTCTAGTTACTAGGCTTATTAGGAGGGCATAGAAGAAAGCCCTAATTACCATAAATAGAATAATTATGGTAGATACATTTTAGATTTCAAGTGCTACCTACACAGAAATTAATTTTTACAGAGAAAAAATGTAATTATCATGCGCATAAGGAGATGTTGAAGAAAATGATAATTCTCAAATAAATGCCCAAAGCAGACATAAAACTTATTCCAATTCCAAAGAATTTCAACAAAAAATATTATCTTATCACTTTCCACAATTACATGACTCATATTGTGCAAGGGTTATGTAAGGTTCTTGGTTTTGATGGAGATAACAATGTAATAGAGGATTTATTGATGATGGCTATGTCAATTCAAAATCATAAAGTAAATATTGATTATGATTTTGTGGGGTATTTGATTAAGAACATTCATGAAGGATTGATAGAGATTCAAAAGAGTACAAGGAAAATAGATTTTAAGTTCTATTCAATCTCGTGTCATTTTATTTTATTTCATAATGCTGATGAGATGGATAAAGAACTCATTTTCAATAGGGTAAGTAATTTTAGTGAGCTAGTTCCTGGTTAGTTATGGACCAGAGTATGGGATTCAAGTTATGCTCGAACATGTTTCTTATATTTTGAAGATTGGATTGTTACTCCTATCATGGATTTTCTTGGTGTTGGTAGAGAAAGGTTGGATATTATTGTTAGGATATTGTTGAGGCCTTTTCACTTTGTTCCTGGTTGGCATATCTCACATAATTGGGGTGATTTCTACTTTTTAGATGATATTACTTTTTTTTAGAGTTTACGATTGTCCACAACCACCCCATATTCTTCCCAAATTTGTTCCACTTAGAGTTGCCATGATTGAATTTCTGTGGCAGTTGTTTTTGGTTGAGAAGGAGTATTTAGGACATAAGAAGGGCACTTTTTAACCTAGATTGTGGAATTTTTTGGCCATTTCAATTGGGAAGAAAGAATTTGAATATTTAAACACTTTTCTCAAACAATATAGATTGGTTATTGATCCTTCTAGATTTTGTGACCCTGAGAAATTCATCAAGGTTACAATTCCGATAATGACTCCTTGGAAGAAGAACATTCCTGATTATGAGCCCTTGGATGAAGAAGATGTTGTGAGAAATATTCTGGTAAGAACTAAGGTGCATGAAAGGAGAATAAAGTGGAATGATTTGATGAGAGTTGAAGATGAATTTAAAGCAGTTGATGATACTTTTTCTAGGTTTCTACTATGAATTGCCTTATCTATAGAGAATTGATCAAATGCTTGATAACTATATAAATATAATGGCAAGGGTTCCAAAAAGGGTTGTTGATGTTGAACATCAAATTCATGTTGAGATTATGTCTTCTAGTGAAGAAAGTAGAAATGAGTTTGAGGAGGATTCAAGTGATGGTGCAGCTTCTACCCATGAACCTCCAAAAAATAATATAAGGGTCAACTTAGCTATAAGGGAGAAAATCAAACCAAATGTTGCAATAATACCTATTCAAGAAGAAGGAGAATATTTCAAACAAATTAGAGAAAGATTGAGAAAAGGAAAATAGGAGGAATCAGGAGAATAAGAGAGGAATTTTCCCTTAGCCAAAATGATTGACAAAAAAGTTGTTCTTTCCTAAAAAGTTCTTGATGATGATTCGTTTATTCAATCTAATGAGTTCAAGATATTTCTTGTGAAATTGAAATAGGATGACTTCAGAAAACAAATAAACTTGGATGATAATGACACTACAAATAAATGAGCAGGTTATAACTACATTACAACAATTTGATCCAAATAATGTACAACTGATAGTTGATGAGGCAAGGGCCTTGGTGAAGAAAAGTGGTATGTTGTTGCACCCAGGATGGGACTTACAATCCTCATTTATTTTTTATCAAGTCAGGAGGCAACAAAACCCACTTTTTAAGTCTGAATTTGAATATGGTGATTTACAAGAGGACTAGGATTTGATCCAAATAAAAAACATTAGTATTATGGTCTTTGGCTCCTGCTACACAAAAACCTCACATGGTAAATATTGAAGGAGAAATGCAAGGAGACGGAATAATTTTGAATATACAGAAAAACAACAAAGAGGTCACAAAATTAATGATTCATGCTTCTTATTTAAATGTGGAAAAGGTAGAAGACCTAGAGAAAAGGCATCATGAGACATACTTGGAATTGATTAATTTGGCAAAAATATATGAAGAAACATTAATGAAAAATGTTGCTTTGGAAAGAACTGTAAATGAATATTTTGAAAGGCTCCCTGCAATTTCTGGGCCACCAAGTGAAGTCCAACCTGTTTCTAGTGGTGTATCTATGCTTGATGATGTGAAGGTGAAACTGGAAGACTATGCTGGTAGAATTGAGAGCCTAGAAAAGGTTGTATTAAAGAATAAGGGTGTTTCTCTATTGATGCAGCTTATCGAGCACAGAAATAATATTATTAAAATTAAATTAAGCATTGTTTCTATGATTCAAACTGATAAATTTTGTGACGATGCAATTTATTTTCTTGATCCTTTGTTTACTGTGTGGTCTAGAAGGAATATATCAATGGAGAAGCAGGAAACTGCAATGATGTACATAGATGATATGCCAGTGAAAATTGAGGAAGAAAAGATAAAGTAATTATGGTTAATTATTTGGTTTTCATTCTTTAAATGCAAGGGACAATTGGTTAAGGGTAAATTGAAAATATTTTTTGATGGTTATCATCTGTTAGTTCTAGCTATTTATGATAAGAATAATGATTTGAAATCTATGGAGACTTTGAGCAATAAATTTGATTTAATTCTGGTAAATGTTGAAACTATGTTGAGCATGGATGGTGATGTTGATGTCATAGATTTTAATGATGTATTAGACACCATGTTCAAGGATGAAGTTGATTTTTCAAGTTCATTTCAGATGTCGGGGCCATAACTGATGCTAGGTAGAATGAGGCGGTTAGTCAATTTGAAGATTTGAAAGCATTCAGTTGACCCAGTGACAATGAAGTTAGAAAGTGGGAACTGTTCTTGAATGGAAAGAAGGCCGAAACTGAATAAGTGCTAACATGGTTTTATCTTATTCTTTTTTGTTATGAAAGGGCATAAAAGTTGTTCAAGAGGGAGATCAATTATAGATGTAGGCATCTTGAACTTGCTGTGAAAGCTACGGATGACCTAGGTGCTTCAAATAAAAACTGATCTAAAGATTTAAAGACATGATTTGGCCCTTATTCCAACTATGGTCCCTATTGTTTCCTACTGCCACGTAATTGTGGATTTAAATAGTTGTTGTTGTTGTTGTTTCTATTTTGTTGATCAGTTGAAATTTTGTTACCATCAAGTGATCTGAAGCTTGTTGCATCCCTTAGTCTTATAAAAGGGATTCCAAGATCACTTGATAGGGGTTCCTATATATTTTGTTATGTCAGCTAATTTCATATACAATTTGATACATTTGAAGTCATACAGTTTCTGGAAAATATGTATTATGTTTTAATAGCTAAATGAGTAATGGAGTTTGATACTATTGTCTTTATATCATATCAAACTTTTTATGAATTGAATACACATTCAGGATTTATTTCAATTTGTCTTTCTGTCAAGCAGAAATGGGTTGTTATTCTTTTTCTATCTTTCAAGGAAAGAATTAAACATGCTAAGGATAATTACCGTGAAAGTTTAATTTGAATACAAATTTGATGATAGTTATCCATATATATAAATAACTTGTATGTCAGGCATACTTTCTTTAACTTTCTATGTTATATGTTGAATGAATTTATTTGTCAAGCATATATATTATTCCTTTAAATGAATCTTGACCCAGATGTATTAGGTACTGGTCATAGTTGATGCATAATATTGTATGGTGAAACATTCAAAAAATTACAAAATTGCATGTTCTTTCATTGTTCGATAAATTATCTTGTGTTTTCTCAATACAAGTGTGGTGTTATGAGAAATATCCATAGTCTTACATCTTATGAAGGAGTTTTGAAAGTTAATAGGTTAAGTAGATGAGATATAGGTGCACCTTCTTGATTCTTATGGAGCTCAAAGTGTAGAGGGTTTTACAACCTTTTCATTGTTGGGATTTTCATGTCCCTTGTTCATTGATAATGCAGTGAGTGGTTTCATTATGTTCTACGAAAATCATTTTGAATTATTTACCTTTTAGAATAAAGGGTATCAAGAAAAAACACCAACAATGTGGATGTGAATTTATCATTCTCATGCTTTCTTTCAAGGAAAGGATTAAGCACGCTTCAATTGATAAATGTGAGAAGTGTATGTATGGTATAAATCTAATGATAATATTGGTTAGGTGGGATTACAAATATGTTACGCATATTCAGTAATCTTAATCTTGTGTCTCTGTGAGAAGTTAAACATAAAGTTGGATGTGTCTTATAGTTTTTTGAGTCTATTGCCCTATAGGTTAACCAATGGTCTAAGTCATGTTAATTTATGACCTTATGGCAAGACATATTGTCAATTAGTGCCAAAACACTTAGTCATCATAGTGTTGGCCGAGCCAGCAGTGCAACCCGAGCAGTTACTATGTAACCCGAGCAGTGGCAGTGTCGACTGAGCAGATAGTGGTAATTAGTATTACCCAAGTGATCAGAGTAGCTTGAGTACACAAAGTAGCCTGAGTGCCAGAGATTAGTATGTTTCTCGAGTGACAACATAATGCCCGAGTGCCAATGTATTGCCCGAGTGGATCACTGGACCCGAGTGATAGTTTTGGGCCGACTTAGCTTATATTGTTTGATATTAATTTATCTTTTGGAAGCCAAATTATAGTTGCATTTGGTTTGGATAAGGTATAAATATAAAGTATTTTGTTTATCCAAATAGAGTGAGTGAATATATGTGTAAGATCATGTATGGGAATATGAAGAGACAAATTGTTTAAGAAGCTACAATAGTATAAGGAACAACAAAGACTCATCCATCACAGTAAGGTGATTAGTTTATATCATTGGATCTTATTTAGCAAATCAAAGTTGCATTGAAGATCATCTATTGGTTCATCCTAACAGGTGCATCAACAAAATCCTCTAACAAGGTGGACCTAAAAGTCCTTTATAAATCTCCTAACATAGTTGCATTACTTGATTGTATTGTATTAAATCCTTTCACAAGATAGACCTAACAATCCTTATTGCTCCTAACAGGGCAGGCCATCAGAAGTGGTTAATTGTAAGCTTTAACAGGCTAAATTTATACTGCATTAATAAATCTTGTGGGTACCATCCCCACCCCAGTTTTAGTTTTTATTTGGAAGGTTTATGGGTAACCAAATATTATGGATGTTTTATTGCTTCATTTCATGCATGTAATCAGATTAGATAATCTAATATTGGATTAAAAGGATTAAGTTATTTTGGTTCCTGATTCACCCCCCCTCTTAGTCACAGTGACTCAACATATTTCCAACAATTGGTATCAGAGCTAAAGGTTCTCTTTACAAAATTTTAACAGTTTGAGCAAAGATCAGAGGTAATGGAAATATACATACTGGAGAAAGTCATTGAAAATGAAAAGATAGATCTACAAGTGGCCATGGACCATATCAAGAAACTCAAGGAGCAACTCTCTCTTTCCCTAAAAAGAAGAAAATATTTAGCAGTAGAGATGAATGACAAAAGTTACATAGAAGAAAGAATTGATGAATTATGCAAATAAAGAAGTTCCGAAGAAGCAGATGCAGCAATTGAACACCTACTTGAAAAGAATCTCAATTTACATGAAGAAGTCAGAAAAATGAAAAGAGAACAAGAAATTCATTCAGTCAGAATATGTGAAGTCATAGAAAAAAAGAGTCAAGCAGGAAATGACAGAGAAATGACACAAGAAGATAAAAGATTACTGAGTACAAGATTAGAGGAAAAAGACAATGAAATCCATCATTTGTCACTTCAGCAAGCAGATATGATAAATCAACTCAATAATGTAAATCAATAAGTTATCAATCTGAGGACAGAAAATGAAAGATTGCAGAATGATCTCAATACTGAAAAATAGACCAATGAGAGTATGATGAATTGACAAGGAAGCATGGATCAGTTGATAGAGCAAACTCAACTTAGACATCATGGATAGACTGGATTAGGTTATACTGAACAAGGTGAATCCTCACAATAAGGAACTTAAAAGAATAGAAAACCTACTCACAATCATTGTGGCAAGTTAGGGCACACAAAAAATAAGTGTTGGAGCAATGAAAAATCAAATTTTAATGGTAAATGCTACAGATGCAATAAACATGGACATAGGGCAAGTGAATGCACTGAGAAACCTAAGTTTGAAGGAAAATGTTTCAATTGTAACAAACAAGGTCACAAATCCTCCGAGTGCAGAACTAAGAAATGGAACCCTGCTGAACAACTAGCCAAAGCAATTTTTGGTTGGGATTACAACACACGGAGCAGATGTTGTCACTGTGGTGAATATGGGCATTTTGGTACAAATTGTGTAAAGAATCACCTTAGAAAAAGGAATCCTGCTAAGAGATGTCATGTATGTAAACAACTCAGTCATCTAAGAAAGAATTGCATGAACAAAGAAAAAGTGGACACTGGTTTGAGAAAGGCAAAGAAAAAGTTTATGAAATTAGAACGTAGATGAATCAATAGTGGGTAAGAAAATCTCCTAAATTTTCAGACCAAAACAATGAAGGATCAAATGGCACCCAAAGCAGTGAATTGGGTGGATCTACCATCTCTGAATAAACATGCAAGGAGACTACTAGAACTGTGCATACAAGACATCCTACATCAGTTCCAGACATGATAGTAAGTCCAAATCAACATATTGATGCACTAGGACACATTTTAGTTTTAACTGAGTCAAGATCTTAGTAACACCTGAGTTGCACAGGCTTAACTGAGTTAAGTCAGGTTGTATGGTTTTGAGGATATAGAGTTCAGTGTTCGCCGAGCTTCATTCCGAGCTATGCCAACTACCATTTTGTAGAGTGATTCAACACCTTAAGCGATTCAGAGCAAATTTGTATTTAAAAATTTTAAGTTGAGAAGTTTTATCGAACCTCTGAGCATAATGGCATCCACATCCAGTAGTAAGGTTAAGAAAGGATCCGAGATGTTGGTCAGGAATGCAATCTACATACCTCCTAAGTTTAAGCTTCATCCAGTAGTTGCAGAGGTGATAGACCTAATGGGATCTCGTTCCCTAATTCCTCCAAGGGTATTATTGATCAATGACATCTGAGCCTTCTATCATTGCACAATTAAACAACTTGGAACATTGGAAATGAAGAGTGCTTATTGTAAAATCTGTGATGCTGGAAATTTGAAGCCAGAGCATAAACACCTAGAATTCAAGGGTTTGAATCACATCATGCGTATGCCACATAATTTCCAGGTTAAGTGGATTAGGTTCATTCTGAGCCATGTTCATGACATGCAACTATGGTTGGAGCAACCAGTGAAGATTACCAAGACAATGATACACCGTGTTACAGGGTATCCTATGCTGGACAAGTCTAAAGCTACCAAAATCCTACCTCGGGATGTCCTAGCTGAGAAGACTCTTATCGAGTGGGACGACAGAGGTATGAGACTAAATGGAGTAATTGACATGGAATTGAAGTTTGGGATTCATGATATTTCTCACAAAATCTACAGCTCTAGCAGACCAACAACACACCATGTGAGGTTGTGGACTTGGCATATAAGGTGGTCAAGAACAACTTCTTATTCAACCTTTCCGAGTTGCAACTCATCCAATTGAGCAAGAACATGGAAAGCATTTGGGAATTAAAGACCAATCTATGTAAGTTTGGTTCACTTTTGGTCTACATATTCTTTTACATTCAGAAGTTTTTCCCTTCCAAAGGCACAGTTATTTGGAAGAAGGACAAACCCATAATATATCAGATAAATGAATTCATACCTAAATTAGGTGACAATTTTGAGAGCATCATGGATGCATATTTTGAGGAATATAAACAAAATTCATAATAGGTATAGAATTCCTAAACAATTGGTTAAAGACCATAAGGATGATGTTTGTTTTCTAGTTGAATGTGATAAAGTATATATTTAGGCAGTCAGACCTAGGGTTGCATGGGTGAAACCTCTTGCATATGAGGTTTACATAGATGAGACTGATAAAATCATTGAAGCTCTTGTGAATGAGCTTTTTGACCCCAATGTACCTTACTTTGGTACATATGAAGAAGTCAAAAGCAAAATTTCAATAGAGATTGAGATTCCTAATATTCTGAAAAGAGGAAAGAAAATGTTAGAACAGTTTGGAAAGAAGTATGGAAAGACTTCTCCTTCTATCTCAAAAAGAAAAGAAGATGAAATTAAGATAGAAGATGATATATCTAAAAAGGAAGAGGAAGATGTAGAAGTAGAGCCTCCTAAGAAGAAAAAGAGGCTAGTTCTCAAGAAAACACCTAAGGCCCCTACCCCTGTCCTCACTACCGGCAAACCAAGCGGATAAAGATGGAAACTCATATTACCCAAGGAAGATGAAGAAGATGAAATCACATTCAAGAAGCCCCCACCTACCTTTGAGAAGAAAATTGAAGCCTTAAGAGAAGGTAGTGATATGAGTTCTCTGAAATCTCTGAATTATGCTTCTAGAATGAAGGATGAACATAAGCAATTTGAGGAAGCAGTTGTAGAAAACATGACTAGATGGAAGTATGATCCATTTGAATTAAAGAGTCACATGCCTAAAGACTTATTCAAGGCAATATTTGTTCCCTGGAGCAATGTTTTCCAAACAGAAAAAGATATCAGAGAATAGACACTGAGGCAAATCATGCCTACTATGACAAACAAAAGGTAAAAGAGGTAATGACCAAGTATGAAAGAAATCACACCCCAAGGTGTAGGACCTTTCAAGTATTGAATAAGAAGATAGAGGATGTGTTGCAGGCAGCTACAAACATATGGAAGATAGTTTTAGAAATCAAAGAAGAAGACAAGATTGAAGTACCAAGTTCAGAGCACAAGGAAAAAACCGATGATGCAAATTTACCTGAGGTGGAATCCATTGAAGCATCCAATGCAGAGAAAATAGCAGTAGAGGTAATGGCATCTCTACCACAATAACCAATACATATCATCCTATCTCCGAGCAAAGACAATTCTATTGAATCTACATCTAGACTAGTAGGGACCAAGCACCGGGCTCCACCTACTATAGGATCAAGCCTGATCGAGTCACAGAAGGTAACTGTGAACATTACTTTAGTAAGAATTGATGCTACATTCAATTTAGACCCTACAGTTGGTGCAACAAATATCAATGACCTATTCCAACTGAATACTGAGGAGAAAAATGAAGAAGGAAAGGAAGTGGATGACAATGAAAAAGGTAAGGAAATTGCTCCTTCACCCAATCCTAAGAATAATGGAAAAGGAAAAGAAATAAAAATTGATGATATTGATCTTGAGCAAGACATTGTGATTCCAAATTGGGATCTATCCAATATGTCAGTAGAGAAAATGGACACACTAGGGGAGCTATGGAAGAAAAGAGCTACTCAACAAAAGCTCCAAGCAGAAAAGAAGAGAAACAGAGTGCTAGAAGACATAAAAGGTATATTCCTAGATGCACTAGAAGTAGAAGTAAATGAGAGTGATTCCATTATGGACCAAATTGTAGACATATTCCACAATTTCAATAAAGATTTAAATGGTCAAGAAAAACTATTGCAGAAGGCAAAAATAAAGTTTGAGAACAAAGTTCTAGAGAATGTTGCAAGCAAGATTGCAATTGATCAAGTCAAGCTAAATTATCTGATTAGCTCTCTAGAGACTACATTAAATAATGTTGCTTCATTATTTTTAAAGCTAAGTGATACTTAAAATTTCATAATGGAAATCAAGACAAAGCTGACAAAGGTTGATACAAATATGAAGGAAAGTGCAAATCAGTTGGCACTTAACCCGAGTTCTAGTTCAACACATTTTGTGAAAATTAAGTATCTGACAGACATGCATTATGAATTACTAAGGGAAGAAGCAAGGACAAGAGAATCTCTCATAGCCATGCAGAGCCAACTCCTTCCACACATGGATGTAATGCAAAAGCATGTAGCTCATGCTAAAACTCTTATTCATGACAACAATTTTTCAGTTGCAGAGCTTATGATGGAGCTATCAGCAGAGTTACAAATAGAATTACACATCCCGAAGATGTTGCAGGATAATTGGGACAATACTTTGTCTCAGATTTTAAAGGTACATAGTGATTTCCTATCCTATTTTGGTATTACCATATAGATATATTTTGGCATTTGTGTCAAAAACAAGGGGGAAATGTA
>MU224128.1:2602871-2623124 GCA_018584345.1 Thuja plicata | reverse complement strand
TGGTTTTCCCAAATTGGGTTTCCACGTTATATCTGGTGTTACTTGTGTTTATGCTATTTGATTTATGCATGTCAATAACTGTGAATGTTTAATGAACAATAATAAGTTAATCTACCGAGTAACAGCAGTATATATTAAAGACATCTAAGGGACTTGTGGATTTATTTTTGTGGTAACTGATTCACCCCTCCCCTCTCAGTTACTCCATCTATATTTCCAACAATCTCATTTATAGGTGTAAACACATTTTATTTTTGATATTTAAATATCTCAAAATGATTTTCAAATTTCAAAATTGTCAAGGATATAAATAAACATAAAAAATCATTTCCCTATTACTTTACCTTAACCCAAGAAATAATGAAAATGGGCTAATAATCACCTAATTAAAATATTTTTCAAAAGACTTGTGAAATCTTCTAATTGATTTTCTCAATCATTTCTTGAGAGACTTGATTATATGTGCCTCCACGATTCACAATCACCTTACATTTGCACAATATCATAAACAATCTTCTTTGTACTCTCTTAAACATTAATTGTTTTCCTTGTTCTAGTTCTTTTGTATGTTAAGGTGATACAAAACCTTTTGTATAGATACTAATTGAACATGATTTCTATCCATTATCTTTTTACCATTGTCTTATTATATTTAAGGACATTCAAATGTCATATGCCCAACTTATCCATATTGATAACACATGAGATTATAAAGATTCTTCCTCTACCTCATCCATATTAACCTCTTCCTCTTGAGAAATATCCTTTTTTCTCTTGTACCTTAATTGAAATAATTATTTTGTGAAGCACACATTTCTTCATTACATAATATTTCCTTGTCACTATTTGCTTGTTCTTTTTCAGTAATGGTCATTCCTTTTCATCTTGAGTTATCTTGTTGGCCTCTCGATAACTTCTCTTCTACCTTTGAAGCACTTTGACAAACTTCCTCTATGCTTCTAAATTTCAACATACTGATTCCATCTTGAATATTAAAAAATACACCATTCATAAACCTTGTTATCTTTACCAAGTCATCTTCTACATGTCTAGTCCTTATTGTGAGTTTGTAGAACCCCTTAGTGTACTCCTTCACATCACTTTTCTTTGTCTTGAGTTTTAGAATTATTTTGAATAAAATCAAATTGATAATCTAAAGATAAGAACTCGACCTTCTATTTTGAACCATTTTGTCCTAACTTTTAATTTTCTCTTTCTTCCTCTTTTAGTTTGTACATAGTCGGGCACCATAAAACTACTTGGCTTTTTAACCTTGTGTAGAAAAATTATACCTTATTGGGATCTTATGCATATTCATATTCAAAGTATTTTTTTTAATCTTTGCAATGTAGTCTATGAGTTCGTCACCATTCATCCTTTCCATTATAAGTAGATGTGTCCAATATGGGTGTACCACCAACCTTTGTGATGGCTCTAAAAAATCTGGTCTACACAACATCCACCAATTCTTCATATTGTTGAGCTTCTTGAGTCAATTTATTTATCACTCACTTCTTCAAGGTGAAATCCCCTTCTTGGAGATGTCTCTATTGCAACCAATTTTGCTAGTATCTCCTTCATCCCTTGAGCTAAATTTGTAGTTTTGGATGCTTCAACTCTCCCACATTGTCTACTAGTACCCCACTTGAGATTCATTTGCTTCCAATGTCTTTCTCAACACTAGTATAGCTCTTCTCACACACTCAACCCAAGGATGGACCTTGCTCTAATACCAATGACGTAGTCAACAAGAGGGAACCAAACTAATGGTAGCCTTACTCCTGTAGCCATTCATATATAAAGTCTCCATGTAACATTGGGGGAAACAATCACCATTCAAAAAAATATTCATTATATCAATCAAACTTGATTACATAATTGACATAGACTCATAAATAAAACTCAAGAATATACAACTATCAACTATAAACACATACAACTTTTACAATGATGATAAATTCTCAAAAAATAAGAAATGATTGAATATTCAATAACAACTTTATTTCAATGTTTATGCTTAGCCTTAAAGAAACTTTTCACCATACAATTATTCTGCCTCTTCTACACATCACCTCTTTGCACACAAACATGGTCTACACTTTAAAAAAATATTGTCAATCATGCCAACTCATAAAGAAAATGCATTCACAAACTTATTAAAGAAAATGCCAAAAATATCCTCCAAAGCTACTAATAATAATTGCCACCACTAATCACTTCATTCCACCACTTCAAATTACGCTAAATAAATTTAATGAAACTATCAATACCAATGAAAAGCATTGCGCTGATTGTAACCACCAATTCTAAAATAGGGGGCTACCTTGAATTGTGCAAGATGCTCCTACATTAGGTTACTTAGCTTTGATGACGTTGATGAAAAATCACTCAGTGATCTAAAATGACATAGCATTAGACCTATCTATGCAATGCTCTAATAGACAATGAACTAAAACTCTATTTGGAATTGTGGAAAATCACAATGCATAATTGATCTAGGTAGATTATGAAATGTAAAATAAATCTTTGTGCATGTAAAGAAAATGCCTTCACAAACTCATTAAAGAAAATGCCAAAAATATCCTCCAAAGATGCTAATAATAATTACCACCACTAATCACTCCATTCCACCACTTCAAATTACACTAAATAAAATTAATGAAACTATCCATACCAATGAAAAACATTGTGCTAATTGTAATCGCCAATTCTGAAAGAGGGGGCTACCTTGAATGATGCAATATGCTCCTACATTAGGTTACTTAGCTTTGATGACATTGAGGAAATATCACTTAGTGATCTAAAATGATGATATAACATTAGACCTGTTTGTGTAATGTTGTAATAGATAATGAACTAAAACTCTATTTGGAATTGGGGAAAATCACAATGCGTATTTGATCTAGGTCAATTATGAAATGGAAAACATATCTCTTCGTGTAGAATCAATCTATCTTAAATGGAATTGACCTTATAAATTATGTGATTTAGAAAGCTAGTGCAACTTACCTTTTGAATATCTAAATTTCTATAATAATTCACAATGCCTATAACATCATCATACCAAACATGTAAATGCTCGTATAACATTTAATGCTCAAATTTACTTATTAAATAACAATTTTAGATATGTTAAAGTAAATTAGAATTATCCTTTAATAGAACAACCTTATAATAACATTGGAAATATTCTACACTATAAAGTAACACATATGTTAAAAAGACATTACCTACCTTATATTAAATATTACACAAATGTCCATTTACACCGTTACAACATGAAATTAAATTTGGATGGAAAGTCTAGGAATACTCTAGGCTCTAAAGATTTGGATACTTTTATTTCAATCCCTATGTAAAAGGTCAAGATGCGATCCAGGCCGTCCATTTCAAATTTGAAATTTAAAGAAGTGCAACGGTATATACTCCCGCCCATCGACACTATCTTTTGATTGCAGCGCAGAGGAGAAGCAAGGGAGAGAGGGAGAGAGAGAGAGAGAGAGAGAGGAGGAGAAAAGAATGGAGAAAGAAACTAAGGCGAAGCAGAGACGCCCATTGCAGCCCTGCAACATCAACAATGATAATATCGGTAAGCTATTGGTTTCAAAGTTTCTCCTTTCTTTACTTTATTCCCAGAAATTTAAAGGCTTCTCGAGAATTTGATTATTCCCAGGAATTTGAAGATTTTCAATTTATGTGAATTTCGCAGGCAATGGCAATGGCAATGGCAAGAGTATCGAAGAAACATACCAGAAAAAGAGTCAGCTGGAGCACATCTTGCTCCGACCCGACACTTATGTGGGGTCAATCGAGAAGCACAGACAGACAATGTGGGTGTATGATAATGGAGTCATGGTGCGCAAAGAGATTGAGTACGTTCCGGGGCTGTACAAGATCTTCGATGAGATTCTGGTGAACGCGGCTGATAACAAGGAGAGGGACCCCAAAATGAATTCCGTCAAGGTGGATATCAGCGAGGAGGACAGAAGGATCAGCATCTACAATAATGGCGACGGTATTCCTATTGAGATTCATCAGCAAGAGGGTGTCTATGTGCCCGAGCTTATCTTTGGTCATCTGCTTACCTCAAGCAATTATGATGACAATGTCAAGAAGACCACCGGTGGAAGGAATGGCTACGGTGCCAAGCTCACTAATATTTTCTCTACAGAATTCATCATCGAGACTGCTGATGGAAGGAGGCAGAAGAAGTATAAGCAGGTACTTGAATTGTACCACAGGGTTTCGTTTTTCTTCTTAATCCATCATTTTTTTCCAAATTTTTATCTGCCGAGTTTCCGTCTGTAATTTAAATACCGCTGCCTTGGGCTCTTTCCCCAAATTAGCCCTTCACTTGATCGTGTATTGTGCCTCATCCTAGGGTTTCCTCTCTCTTTCATCCTTAACTCATCATTTTGTTTTCTCTCTTTTTTTTTTCACTTGTTCTTGTGTTGTGTTCCAATGGAGAGATGGAGCATCTCTCTCCTGCAACCAATTTCTTTGTTCAATTCAACAGTGTTCAATGAGACTTTATTATACTAGTACTTGAAACCAAATAATGATCTTGTCTCAAAAATTGTTGAGGGCATTTTGGCAATAAAAATAACTTAATATGTTAGGCAGCTGGAGGCTTTCTTAAAAATAGAGCTGTGGCCGCTGAGATTTTATAGGAATGTTTAAGGGTGAGTGGTCCCATGAATTTTATAAAATGTTTCATTTTAAAAACTTCAGCTGCTAAATTTAAGGAAGTTGGGGAGATTTTAAATTTAAAATATAAAATTAAGAAGTAAAAACTTTATTTTCCTTCTAAATTTTATTTTTTGGTGGGAAACAAATGAGCAGATTGTTGACATGTGGCATAAATTTTTCCTAAGTTGGTGGGGCTATTTCCAGCCCCACCCCATTTTCACCCGCTCAAATTTAGAGGCCTAAAATGTAAGGGCTCCTATTTTGAATGAAAAGATTCTAAATAATCCTTTAGCCCCCAAAAATATATATCATGGAACCTCCATTTTCTTAAAAAAAAGAGCTCAAGCCCCCCTCATAGGACCCTGCCTTAGTTATAATTCAAATTCAAATTTGGCCTTTGCCAGAATAAAGACAATAAGCTGGGAAATGTGTTTTAAAATTTGTACGGTTTCCGGTTGTAACTGGTGATGCATCGTGCCTTTCCCTGGTATGGTGAACAGGAAGTTTGTGGCTTTTTGAAGGCCTGTTTGGCTGGATTGCATGTCGCAGAGTCAAGTCTGGTCTCCTTGGTGGATGGTGCTTGGGAATATGTCTTGCAGAATTCCACTAATTCTTGAAACCCTGATTTGCGTTAAACCCATTACGATTTTAAGCTACTAAATCTTACAGAGTCACGAATTTATAAATAGTCTCTTTGCCATTACTACAGCACACTCTAACAGGATGATATGGTTGTGAGATGATTACCAATAAACTCATATATGATAAAAAACTCCTAATAAGACTTGGGTTGTTTTGGCCACTTTTACTGGAAATGTGTTAAAACATGCAGCTCTCTAATGAACCTGGTTGTAACTTGTATGTGATTATTGTATTATAATAGAGTTCTCCATAGAGCATTTTGTTTACTGTATTATGTCATTTATGAATGCTTAAACTCACAGCACGATTACATTTGTGAGTTGAAAGGTAGAATTAATTAATTTATTCCAAGATGTAGACTTTAGATAGTGTGAGTAAGTTGGTTTTGGGGCACTTATTGGAAGGATGCTGAGATGTCATTTGTCTCAAATTCAGCTAATATTTACATTTCTGCAAATCCAATTATACTCAATGCAAGGGGAATAACATTTTTGCACCTTGAGGAAGAATCTTTTCAAGAGAAAGGAGACTGAAATGATGCTGGATGCTGTAGTCGACCGATCAATTCTCAAAGGAATCTTGATTGTGTAGTATTAAATTGAGATAGCAACATCTTGCAGAATTCTAATGATGCTTGAAATCCAGATTTGCATTAAATACATGACCATTGTAAGCTACTAAACCTTATAGAGTCGCGAGTTGATCATTTGTCTCATTTATAGGAATTTTTTTTTTACAGGAAATGTGTTAAACATGATGCTCTCTAATGAACCTGGTTGTATGTGATTCTTTTATTACAAAAGTGCTCTCCTTCATTAAGAATTCTGATTACCGGATTGTGTCATTTATGAATGCTTAAACTCACTGCAAGATTACATTTGTGAGTTGGAAGGTAGAATTAATTTAATTAATTCCATGAAGTATAATTTCAGATAGTGACAACAAGTTGGATTTGGGGCACTTATTGGAAGGATGCTAAGATGTTATCTGTCTCAAATTCAGCTAATATTTACATTTCTGCTATACCGATTTTACTCAATGCACGGGGAATATCATTTTTGCACCTGGAGGAAGAATCTCTTCAAGAGAAAGGCATCCGAAATGATGCTGTATGCTGTAGTCGACAAATCAATTCACAAAGGAATCGTGGATTGTGTAGTATTAATTGTGATAGCAACTCACTTATGTATCTTTTTTCCATGAAAGCATTTTAACATAGGATATACTACTATTGATACTAAAAACCAAGACTCTAAAATTGATTAAAATTATACAGTTTGAACCTATGTTGTCAAATTTAATGCTTGAAGTTCAAAACTCAACAAACTTAATAATAACCTTTAAAAATCATTGCAATTTTCTGTACAATTCATATAGTAAAGGGTACAATGTTTTTTTTATCAAAATATATTTGAAATGATGGTTAGTCTTTGCATGATTTTTGTGGGTGTTGTCAATTGCTTGTGTTGAATTCATTGGTCAGTATGTGACCACTTGTTGCAAAGTTGAGATCTAGACTATCTTATCTAGTGATGAGAAATTGTGTAATATTGTGAGATTTTTTGAATGAGTTTGACACTACTGAGAATGATCCATGTTAGCTTTGCAATTTGTGTTGAGGTGGCGATTGCAATTTTGAATAGTTGAGCTTAGCTTAAAGGAGCTTGCATTATACTGGGTCGACAACTAAATTAGATGTTTGTGGGAGGTACAAGAGCTAAAGGTCAAATTTTATGTTTTATTTCATCTTTCTATGGGTCTTGATATCTTTACTTTGTTACATTTCTATAGGATGCAACAAGGTTGACAGGCAGCACCTCTTGTGGGGTCTAGGAATGAAACCCCTAGCAAGGTTGAAGGGTAGCACCCATTGTAATGTTTTGTGGGTAGAATCCCTAGCAAGGTCAAGGGGTAGTTCCCTTTGGAGCATCCCTTGTTGCAATCCATAGGGGTTGAGGGGCAGAGCCCATAGTCACCAATAGCCAATTAAGGTTTCAAAACAACACAAACCTTCATGATGAATACCATTTGCACAAATTTGTCACTTTGTTTTTTGCACCACCAAGTCCTCATTGTTTTTAAAACTCGGGGGTGATATGAAATGAGATTTATATGTTTATTAATATGTTTTTTTTTGTGCTCAAGGTTTATGTGTGGTTTGTAGACCACTAGTGTTAGGATTTGTGGCATGTAGATTTTTTAAATATTGTCCTTATCATTTTATTCCCATGAGGATGATCAAAAGTCTCAATGATGGTCAAGAGATGTTTGGGTGTCCCTTGGATATCTTGGGGGATTTCTCAAATTCCCCAGTTATCCCTTCGATATCTTGGAAATGTCCTTGTGGGTAGTGACAAAGGTTGCGGGATGGTAGGGGGATGTTTTCCCCAAGTCTCTATGTCCCAAAAACATAATCATTCTAAAGAGGTAGGGTTTATTGTGTGGGGGTAGGTACATCCCCAGGGAACATTGTGTCTTGAGTCTTAATATTAGTATAATGTAATCTTTCACCTTTTCAACTTAACATTCACAATAACATCAATTGCACAATATCATTCACATAAGATCTTATAATTATGCAACACAAGTAGAACACTTGATTTACATGGAAACCTTACGGGTAAAAACCGCAAAAACATATTGCCTATATAAATTTTCTTTTACAAGATTTGCAGGCACCAACTAACAAGAGGCACCAATGCCTCAATTTGTAGGATCAACATATTGGAGGCACCAATCCCCACTGCTGATCAGCAACTTAGTGAGAGGCACCATTTGCTCATGGAGGAAGCACCCACTTCCAAAACAAGGTTCCACTTGTTTGAATTTTGCTTCTTCATGTGTGATGGACAATTCAATCTCCTTCATAAGAATCTTAATCTCATATGTTTGTCTTATATGAATGACATTCATATAAACCTCTTCACAACTTGATTCCAATTTCTTTCACAATTCTGCTCTAAATCCCTTAACAAATCTACTCCAAATTTCTTCATAAATATGAATAAATTTCCTTACAATTTTGAATATTCCCTTCAGAAAATCTGCTATGAATGATTTATGGTCTGCTCCTCATAGGTCTTTCTTGTGTTCAAATGATATACCCCTTTATATCATACACACTTCTTTCCACTACTTACTTGACCTTCACATCTCTCATTGTTCTCCTTGCAAAATCTGCTTAAATGATATTGCATTTATTCCACCCGCTTCATATTTTCACATTCCACATTCATTATTTATATCTAATTACTTTTAACGAAGAGAGCCATCTCTTTGTATAGAGATGACCTTTTGAACGGACATGACTTTTTGTTGCCACTTTTAGATTCTTATTGCTACCTTTAAACACTTGTAATTTCTGCCTTTTAATTAGATATCTTTTTTGACTTTTGCCATCTTTTATGAATCACTTCCTTTTGTAATGTAGATCGCTGCATCCTCATAACTAAATTGCTGCTCATTTAATAGATATAGTGATTTCTCTATAATAAATAATAATGTCTTTGCAAAGCATTATTGGTGCTCCTTAATGATAATCAGTTCTTCTCCTTATCATCAACTGTTGACTCCTTAACCACAATCTCTGCTCTATGGAATACAATCGCTACTATCCCTTAATCTTTTTCTTTAGTGCTCACATGTGAATAATGATCTCTGCTCTCACTGACAACACATCACTGCACTTTCTTAAACTCTTTCATAGAATATGTATATGTACTCTTTTAGCACCAAAAACAAATTATGGATCAGCCATAAATAATTGATTTAAACATTTGTTCTTAACAGATCAGCCCCTTTTCAAGAATATGACTGTTTACATGTCGGCCAAGTAATTCCCATAACCACGATCCATATTTTGGACTGATTGAAACATAAGTTTAAATCCATGATTCTATATGAAGGTTGGCGAGCAAACCAAATAAAATGCTTCTCTTTCATAGTTGGTCAAGCAAATGAATCATAGATTTGATTTTCAAAGTCAGCCCTAAATATGATTTAAATGACTTCCAGAAATGCACGTTTAGTGGTCTTCGGCCTTTATATGGTTTTGTTCAAACCTCATCAACGATTGCTCTCCATAGTGGACAGAATGCTCTAAATGCCTTTGACATCAATGACAATTATTGTAACATTCTTCGTTGAACAATGAATTCCTTCTTGACATAAATGACAATAACGTTTCCAATAGATAATCTTTTTAATAGCCTAGAGTGTTTATCATATTCATTTTGTAATTGCTGGCTTAGCTCACCAAACTTTTTTTATCCTTTCGATCAAGCACAAAATTACCAGTACATTCTTGAAGCTGAAGGTTTCTTGGTTGACATATTGTATTAAGTATGTTCATCATGAGAGTTTTGAAGGAGAGGTCTAGTGGTTTGTTCTTGTGGAATGAGATTTTAAGCTTAAATAAAAAAATTGACCATGCGTCTTTTTAGCATAAAATCTGTTCTCGTCTCCACATTTTTACAGAGTTGCAATGGTGGTTGTTTTAATCTGATTCATTCAATAAGAGCAATTGGACATTATAACTTCGACATGGAGATGTAGGAGTCAAATGCAATATCCTTCCTTTCTAAATCCTCATACTGATTTATGGTAGCGGGTAATTTCTTTAACCCAATATGTGTGATAGTGAAGGTGAATGCTATTTGTTGTTGTTGCTGCTGGTGGTGTTTCCAACTCATGTTTAAGGCTGCTGTCCAAGTGCTTCTGTGTTGCTACTGAAATCCAGTAAGCCAAAAAAATCATTGTACCCATGATGCTCGGCTGTAAAGAATTACATAATCAAACAATTCAAATAAAAAACACCTGTCAATTTATTTGATTTTGATATATATTTTTTCAACTAACCAAACATACATTTAATTGCATGGAACTTGACACATTTGTGCTGAATTCTGTTGCTGTAACACTACATATTGTATTTGCCATTTGCTATTTGCTTTTGATGCTAATTCTTTTGGCAGCATCTTCTTCGTTTCCAGTATTTTATAGATTTGAAGTGGCTCCCTTCTTGTTGATTTGCACAGTACTGATGATATTGATAAAGATTGATTGCTGCTAGCTTTACTGATTCTAAAATTAATATTTGAAGTCAGGTGCTGCTCTTGTCTAACTTCACTGTTTGGATTTGAATTTTAAATTCTGTTTGGATTTGAATTTTAAATTCGATTAGTTTTCTAAAGCCATTCTACAATGGCGGCAAGGGCTTTACTGATTCTAAAATTAAGATTTGAAGATAGGTGCTGCTCTTGTCTAACTTCACAGTTTGGATTTGAATTTTAAATTTGATTAGTTTTCTAAAGCCATTCTACAATGGTGGCAAGGGGTTAAGTGTAATGGTGTGAGGATGTTTAACAAAAATTGTTACCCTAATCTTAAATTTGACAGTCATTTACATGTCAAAATATTAATATTTAATTATATCCACAATTCTTCTAAAATAAGTAGCATGTCAAACAAAGTTAAATTGAAACTTATAGATGAAAACACACATAATATTTTAAATAATGTAAATATAATAAAATTTATGTGTCCACATGTATAGTAAATAAAAGCGTTCTAACATAAAATAAAATAACTATTAAAGTTTTAAGTAAATAGAGAGCTTCAGATTGATATATCTTGACATTTTTTAGATAGAAGTATTTAAGATATCTATGCTAGTTTTATTAGTTCTTGCTGATATTGATTTGCTGCAAAATGCCTAAAATGATTACATTTGCAATTTTCGAGTTCTATACTTATTTTGTTCTTACTCTATATTTTTTCTTTCTATCATGAAGGTTTTCACTAACAACATGAGCAGCAAGTCAGAACCAACCATTACCAAGTGCAAAGAGGGAGAAAATTGGACAAAGGTCACTTTCAAACCTGATCTGGCCAAGTTCGGCATGATGGATCTAGAGCCTGATGTGGTTGCTTTGATGAAGAAGAGAGTGGTTGATCTTGCTGGATGTCTTGGGAAGGGAGTTAAAGTTGAACTCAATGGAAAATGTTTGCCAGTTAAGAGCTTTGAAAATTATGTGGACCTCTACCTCTCTCGAGCTGAAGATTCTGACTCAAAGCGAGAAAGGTTTTAAACTGCCAACACCCACAAACTTTGTAAAATGTGTCCTGCAACTGCTTTCTCCTGTCTAGGTAGTGGATCTAACACTTTTCTTTTTCTTTCAGATATTTTATAGAAGTGAATGATAGATGGAAGGTTTGTGTAACTGCAAGCGATGGACAGTTTCAACAGGCAAGATAAATCTTCTCATGTCCATGTTTCTACTTTCTGTGACCTTTATATACTGATTCCCTCTAAATTCATGAAGTGTATGCTTCAGGAGCTTGACTAGGTTATTGATGCTTATTAGTTTTAAGCCGGTGCACTTTTGGTTTGTGGCATTGTTTCATATTTTTTGGTTAATCCCTTTGTTCAGGTCAGCTTTGTAAATGGGATTTCCACTGTTAAGGGTGGATCGCATGTAGACTATATAGCAAATCAAATAGCTACTTATCTGATAAATGTTGCAAAGAAGAAGAATAAGAATGCTGCTGCTACCCTGAAACCACATGCTGTCAAGAATCATTTATGGGTATTTGTCAATGCTAAAATTGACAATCCCGCTTTTGATTCCCAAACAAAGGACACCCTGACAACTCGTCAGAATAGTTTTGGTTCTACGTGCGAGCTTACTGATAAATACTTAAAATCAGGTGTGCTTAGTTTCTGTCGTACATTACACATCTTTGGGAATGTGATTTTTACATAGGGTCTGAGGCAAGATTTCTTGGACCTTATGACTGCAGTGGCAAATTGTGTACTTGAAAGTATATTGGCGTGGGTAGACTTCAAACAAAGGAAAGAGCTCAAGAAAACTGATGGAACTAAGAGAAAAGATAGACACGACATCCCAAAACTTGAAGATGCAAATAAAGCGGGTGGAAAGGAATCTGAAAAATGCACTTTGATTTTAACAGAGGGTGACTCAGCTAAGGCTCTTGCTGTAAGTGTTTATTCTTTGTTCAAAGAATGTATATTATAGTGACATGCTTCCAGATCAATTTGCAGATTGGGATTGTATTTTTGAGCTGTTGTTTTGCTGTCAGTTGGCAGGAATAACTGTTGTTGGTCGAGATCACTATGGTGTGTTCCCTCTCAGAGGTAAGCTGCTCAATGTCAGGGAAGCAACACATAAACAGATTGCGGAAAATCAAGAGACTGAAAATATAAAAAAAATCCTTGGTCTACAGCATGATAAAGTATATGACAACATTAAATCCTTAAGATATGGCCATCTGATGATAATGACAGATCAGGTACATTTTCTATGTCCAGGACTGTTTAGTTTGTGTAAAAGTATGACAGATCCTATTTAGTGAGGTTTCTTTAACTTGTTCTTTTTCTGCCAGATCCTATTGAGTGAGGTCTCTTTAACTTGTTCTGTCTGTTGTAGGATCATGATGGTTCCCACATCAAAGGGTTGTTGATCAATTTCATACACCATAACTGGCCATCTTTGCTTAAAATTCCTTCATTTCTTGTGGAATTTATCACTCCTATTGTCAGGGTAAACTTTCTGACATATTTTTTCTTATAAAGATGCTTTATATTTGATTTCAAGCCTCAAGGAGGGACAGATTTTCCATCTCAAAAATTTCATCCTCTTGGTGCAGGCAACCCACAAGAACGGAAAAGTATTATCCTTTTACACCCTTCCTGAGTATGAAGTTTGGAGGGAGTCAGTAAGTCAGTCAATAAAAGGCTGGACCATAAAGTACTACAAGGTAATTCTAAATTGTTCTGGTATTTTTTGATGTTCTTGCTCTTCATTTTCTGATTAGACATCTTTCTCATTTGTCACCTGTTCCTTGGACTACATAGGGTTTGGGTACAAGTACTTCCAAAGAGGGCAAGGAGTATTTCAGCAATTTGGAAAAGCATAAAAAAGATTTTGTGTGGGTTGATGAGCAAGATGGGGATGCGATTGAGCTGGCCTTCAGCAAGAAGAAGATAGAGGCAAGAAAAAACTGGTTAAGACAATTTGAGGTAATTAAGCCAGTGGGGTAATTGGAAATAAAATGATATTATGTGTTTTATCAGGATTCAACTGCATAATTTTTGTGTCGACTTCATTGACTCATATGTCATGAGTAGTGTTTCACACTTACTCATCTCTCATGACAATGAATGATCCATTTAACACTCATTGCATCTAGGTGATGTTTGGGGGAATCATTGGGGTTTCCAGAAGAGGTTATCCATCCCAATGCTACTCATCTCAAGCATGCTTAATTTGATACACTGAAAAATACCTCCTAGTTGTCATTAACACTGAATTGATCACATTGACAGCCAGGGACATTTTTGGACCAGACCGAAAAGCTTATCTCGTATAAGGATTTTGTGAACAAGGAGCTCATCCTGTTTTCCAGGGCTGATCTGCAAAGATCTATTCCATCAGTGGTTGATGGCTTGAAGCCAGGGCAAAGGAAGATCCTGTTCTGTTGTTTTAAACGGAATTTTGTCAAACAAGCAAAGGTTGCTCTTGTACCACGAGTTTTGTTTACTTGTCTTCTATGCACCATCTCACACTTAGTGTTTCTAATGAAAATGGTGTTTTTTGTATAGGTTGCCCAGTTTTCTGGATATGTCTCAGAGCATTCTGCATATCATCATGGTGAGCAGAGTCTTGCGAGCACAATTATTGGAATGGCACATGACTTTGTTGGAAGTAACAACGTCAACCTTTTGCTTCCAGTTGGACAATTTGGGACTAGAAACTCGGTGAGAATTTTGAGGAGACTAAGTAAACATCTTTTTATTGTGAATGAAGCATGCTCGCTTATGATACAAAGCTTTTATTTATTATAGGGTGGCAAGGATGCTGCAAGTGCTCGATATATATATACATGCTTGTCACCTATAACACGCTTCTTGTTCCCAAAAGATGATGACGCTCTAATGGACTACTTGGAAGAAGATGGCCAATCTATTGAACCTGCATGGTAAGCAATTTGATTTAAGGTGCACTAGCACTTCATTGTTTTCATCTTTATATCTTTAGTTTGATGCAGCTTTGTAATTAACAATATTGTTAATGTTATAAGACCTCATAAACTACAACTGGAGGATGGAAAATAGCTCTATGAAGGGTTTATGTATAAGCTTGAAAAGTCTCTCGTTGTGTTGCCATTTTTCTATTTGACCTTTCATTGCTATTTTCTTTGTTGTTCAGGTATGTGCCAATCATCCCAATGGTGCTTGTGAATGGAAGTGAAGGAATTGGAACTGGTTGGAGCACCTTTGTGCCAAATTACAATCCAAGGGAAGTTGTTGCAAATATAAAACACTTGCTTGATGACGAGCCGATGCAGCCAATGGACCCTTGGTACAAGGGTTTTAAGGTAATGCATATTCATTTTTACTGGTTTGTTTACACTTGAATTTCATAGAAGAGTTACATCCTTACTGCCTTTGAGGATGCTTTTAGGGTACAATTGAACGGACAGCTACAAAGGAGAATGGTGTCAGCTATACAATCAGTGGCATTCTAGAGCAGATTGACAATACGACATTAAGGATTACTGAGTTACCTGTTCGCAAGTGGACGGATGATTATAAGAGTTTTTTGACAAGTTTGATGGACAGTAAAGATAAAGATCCATTCATAATGGTATGTCAATTTTAAACACATATTAGTACTCTATGCTTAAGCAGAATATTTTTGTTGAGGTTTTAATATGAGAATAGATGTCTTTCAGGAACTTGATAATCACAGTACAGATACCAGGGTTCGTTTTGAGGTAGCACTGTTAGAAGAGAAGATGACAAATGCTCTTCAAGAGGGCTTACCAAAGAAATTTAAGCTAACCACTACTATCAGTACCAGCAACATGCATCTCTTTGATGCAAACGGTGCCATTCAAAAATATGAGACTCCAGAGCAAAGTACCTTATTGGAGCTATTTTCTATTTAGTTTTCCTGCAGATTTTGATTTTCTTGTTTATGGATGACACTTTTTGGATGAAATTTTTAACATTATTCTCTTGATCTTGCAGTATTGGAGTATTTCTATCATATCCGATTGGAATTGTATGTGAAGAGAAAGGTAGGTTTGGTCTGATCTCAAGTGTACTTCAAATAAAAAGATAGAAAAATTGTGGTAATATGGGTAAGTTTGTTCATATTCTGTGTGTACAATGAAAAGCCAGCTTATTGTTTTCTGCATGGAAAGAAACAGTGGACTTTACTGGTAAATGTATGAATGTATTTTTGTCAAACCTCTATAATTAATTTTGTGAATAACCCAAATGGTTCTGTCTGAGTTCCTATATCATTTAAATGGAAAGCTGCAAATCATATCTGTGACAGTTTTCCACCGAAGAAGGTTTTTTCTTTGAATTCTACAGAATTATATCATATTATAAAACCGAAAGAATGACAGCATTAAATTCCTAATATGAACTCCGATAAATAATATCTTTCCTCCATTATAAGCAAGTTTCTGATTTAACACCAAAAAATAACTCTTCAAATAAAAGTAAAGCAAATAATGTAATAAAACAAATAGTTCATAACTAAAAATTAAAATAAATTAACTCTAAAGTAAATAAAATAGTTCAAGACTGATTATTTTTAGATGGTTGTGTTTTAAATATCCATGCCTGTTATACTGATACAATGTTATCTTTTAAACGGATCGTTGTCTTATGGACTATATCTCTGTTTCTTCAAAATGTTTATTTGGCTTTGATTAGACTGTAATGTTAGTCAAATATGTTCTTTAATTTAACAGCACCACAGATAGTGTTTTCAGTTAGGATATTTCATCAAAGTGAATAGTCATTTCAGTGCATGCCTTTAATAATATATTTGTGTGTTTACTGCAGAAAGTTCTCCTGGATAACCTGCAGCTTGAGCTACTTAAGTTGGATAATAAGGTTAGGTTCATTCTAGGAGTTGTAAATGGAGAAATTATAGTGAACAAAAGGAAACGTGCAGACCTGCTGCTTGAGTTAAAAAACAAGGGGTTTACACCGTTCCCCAAAAAGACAAAAGCTATTGAAGCAGCAATTGCTGGAGCATTGCCAGATGGAGAGGAACCTATTGAAGACGACAACACTGATACTCTGGAGGGTGTTCGTGCTGGTGATTATGAGTATCTTCTTTCCATGCCAATTGGATCTTTGACACTCGAAAAAGTTCAGCAATTATGTGGTGAGAAAGACAAGCTTAATGAGGATGTCGAAGAGCTGAGAGGGAAATCACCGAAATCGTTATGGCTGAATGACCTTGATGCTTTCATTAGGGAGTTGGATGTGAGTTGTGATTTTACGATTACGGACACAAAAAATTACTTGTTTTAACTTGCTTATGTGATAATAAAATGTATTTGCACATCTAGCAACTCATTTGCTTTTAAACCTTGTAGGCACTAGAATTGGAAGAGGCCAAAGATGATGAACATGAACTGAGAAATATGTCTAAGAATGCCGCTAACATTTTCAGAAAAGTAGGCAAAAACCCCAAAAAACCCACAAAAAAGACTTCTGCTTCTGAAAAAGCTGATTCTCAATCAGCCACTGTTTCTGATACGACAGTTTCTACAGAGAATGGTAATGATAGGTTTTCATCCCTCGACTGCAGAATTTATTGGACGGCTATGTGCTAGAAAAAACTTTCTGACGAATTTATTTTGAATATTTTCAGCCAAAAAGTCAGAAACAGCAAAACCCAAGAGGGGAGGTGGGAAAAAGGGAGCCGCTAAAAAACAAATGGTTTGTTTCAATTTCTTTTCTACTTCAAGTTTCCGTATAATTTATTGTCAAAGCATATATGAAGCTAATTTAATATTTGTTTCCTTTCAGGAAATGGAGGATGAGGATGATGATGGTCTAGATGTCAGCCTGCAAGAGAGATTAGCAGCATACAATGGAGGGTTATCTTCTGAACTTTCAGGTTTGTCTTTAGTACTTGGAGGTGTTTTTCAAAATTTCCTGAGAAAGTGCATTGTTATCTGATTGTGAAAGCTGTTTGCCATTTGTAGCTGTTGAGGATCATGGTAGCAGGCAGAGTTCACCAACTGAAGACTTAAACCCACAGCAGAAAAAACTTGATCGACAAGTGAAAAAGACTGCTCCTCTTTATGTTGATATGTCAGATGATGATGATGATAAAATGGAAACCATTCCAGAAGCAGCAGATGAAGAGGAGAAAGAACAAAAAGAGAAAATTGGTGCAAATGGGAAGAAGGGTGCTAATCGGAGAGGAAGGAAGGTAATGGGTAGTAGTGACAGTGACTCCGAGTTTGCAATTGACGAAGACTCGGAATCTGACTACGAGGAAAATGTGCCTACGAAGGGTGGGAGGAAGCCTGCTCAAGAGAAAGCAGCAATACTGTCAAAAAAAAATGCTACAAAATCAAATTCCACAACAGCCCCTGCAGAAAGAGGACCAAAAAACGCAACGCAAGGACAAAAGAAAATCAATGAAATGCTAAAACCTACTGCACATGATGCTGCTGATGTCGAGGTGTCCACTTACAAAAGTTCCCCTAAGAAAAAAGTTAGGAAAATGAGACCGTCACCCTTCAACAAGAAAAGTGGATCGGTGATGTCAAAACTTAGTCCGGAAACTAAGAAAAGTCCTCCAAGTGGAGACGGTTCTGCAGGATCATCCTTTAGTCCTGAAGAGGTCGGCGAGTTTCCAAAGCCAATTGCACGAAGCAGACCCCAAAGATCCGTTCGAGCTACTGTGCAATATGTCCCGAGTGACAGTGATGAAAATGAAAATGAGGATGCAACAGAGGATTCTGATTTTGAAGAAGATGAATGAATTTGGAAAGGACATCAGTCTGTAATAATGTACAGTCTAAAATACTCGATGGCCTGTAATTGATTTTGTGATCTTCAGAAAATATGGAGTTTGTTATGTGTGTTGTTTTTTTTTCTTATTAGAAGGTATACATATTCTTTATTATCTATTGTGGTTCCTGTGTATGTTTATGCTTTAGAATCAGAACGAAATATCCCATCATGGTAGCATGGATGGTCTCCCATGGTGCTAATGTTTTGTTTGATTTGGCATAAACTTTAGATTGTGTTGAAAATGATACAGAGCGCAGGGCGTGGTTTTTACAAAGTCCAACAGACTGCCAGAATGATAATAATTCCTTGTATGATATAGGCATAAATTTTGAACCATGCTGAAAATGACATAGATTCATATGCCATAGTTTTACGGGCGACTGTTAAGATGGTATTGATGTTCCACAAGTAATTTCAGACTATGTTCCAATATGATCAGTTGTACATGTCCTGGTTTTCCTCAGTGTCTCTTCTGTTTCTAAATGTCGAATGATTTGTTCAATGGATGGTAAAAGCAATTGATTTTTTAAGGTTTCTTTTTTGTTATCTATTGGCTCTGCACACTTGCACATGTTTCTACGGAAGGATTTCTGTAAAAATCTACGCGAGAACTTTTAAGTAGGTACTAAAAGCTGTTTCTAAGCAAACATGGAAGACAAGGTTCTCTTGGATTATTGGGATACTAATTTCCAACAGTTGATTTATCACTAGTTCTAATTTATGCTAGCAAGAGTTTTTCTTTTGTCAAATTTTTAAAAATGGAGTCTATGCATCAACTTGTATGTGCAGGGAAAAACTCGAGTGATGTAATATATTAGGGTAAAAATTGTAATTCCTAGGTGGGTCAATTTGAAGAATTCCAGGATCGCAACTATTAGGTTTGGGCCAGAGTTTACAGAGTGCCAGCTATACGATTAATCAGGTAGGAACATTTTGTCTCCATTAAATGTGCAGTGTTAGTGTTTGAAACAGAATGCTTAGCCAAATAACAGGTTCCTTAAGTGAGTTGCGATTCAATAAAAATTCCAAAGAGGGAGGACACTGCAGAAGAACAATGTTGCCACAGTCACTGGTAGGACTGATGATTTCCTTGTTCATTTTGTGCCCACAGATGAGTTTAAGGATAGTGGTGAGCTGGTCATCCAAGAGCCTCGGATATACGCTTCTTTATAATTCACTTCTGTTGATGATGTGCCTTTGGCATCATTGTACTACTGTGTCACGAATAGAATTTATGTTTATGTGCCAATATCATCAATGAACCATATCTTGAAATGACAGACGTGTATCTTTTGATTGGTATTTATGTTTATTGATTTTTTTTTTGGATATCCTGTTTTGTGTTTGTGATTTGAGTTGGTAGTAGGTCTTAAATGTCTGTTTGGTAGCAGGAATTGGACCGGAATTGGCATTATCTAATTCTGGATAATGCCGAATTCCATGTTTGGGTCCTTGAAAAAAAATGGAATTGGAATTCCGAAATTCTCATTTTGCCCAAAAAATGGGAATATCATTTTCCACCTAAATAGGTGGAATTGGAATATTGAATTCCAATTCCATTTTTATTCAATTCCAATTAACCAAAATATAATTATGGTCGGGTCCGCATCCGTGACTAAAATGCATCGCAGTGTATGGTCGGGTCCACGTCCGTGAGTAATGCATCGCAGTGTAACTGTCATTTTTCACCATTGGTTTTCGTTGGCAAAGAGCGAAGGTATCAGCGCAGAAGGAAGGTTGCAGGTATCCGCGCAGTCTGAAGGAGTGTGTTGGCTGAGAGGTAACTTCCATTATTCGAAACTTTCAATGATTGACTTGGAAAATCATCAGCTTAAATTGGGGTAAATTGTTGAACTCCACGGAAGTATGAACTAGGGCTAAATTGTTGAACTCCACGGAAGTCGACAAGATTTCCCACAAGCAAAGCAGGCAGTATCTGATTCTAACCCATCTAACTGTCGAAAATATGGGTGTTCCAGCCATGAATATTTTAATAAACCCAGACGCCTCAACTTTTTTCAAAACTAGGGTTCTGAGAACAACTAGTTGAACCCCTATCA
>MU224128.1:2570313-2581420 GCA_018584345.1 Thuja plicata | reverse complement strand
AGCAGACACAACAACCTCAGACACAATCGTCTGGAGTGCCCTTCTTCTAGTCGTCTGCAACTGGAGGATTGCCGCCCTCGACTCTGGCTAATACTGCTGCCTTTCTGGGAAGCCAACCACAACAACAGCCGTCACATTGTGACACAAACACTCAGTTGACCGCCGAGGTTGAATCCCTCCGATGGATGTTGTCCACCTTGACCATGGACATGGGCCAACTAAAGGCGGGGTCCTACGCGCCCCAAAAATTGAATTCCCAGAGGGGAAACATTTTTCCCGGCCAACGAAACAATAATGCCGAAGGGAGAAACTTCAACAATGGGCCTAGGCCCAATCAACAACAATGGAATAACAACGCAAATGCCAGAGGCCCGCCCCCGAACCAAAACACCAACCAAAAAGGTGCTGGACCATCACATTTCATGCCAGTTGCAGACTTCCAGCCCATGACTAACTGGTGTAGATTGCACGATACTGGTTCACACAATGAGGTGAATTGTGCCACTCCAGAGAAGGTCATCATGATCTCCCAGCTGGACAGGTAGCAGTCGCATGACGCTCCCCCTAGAGACTCCTATCCAAGAAACAACCCACAGTGCCTTCACCTGTGATACCATCTTCTTCGAAACTTCCGGGGAGGATGAAGAAGAATTCGAACTACAGGGATTCTTTGATGAATCTATCCCGCCCTTTGAGGCCAACACCTTTACTAACCCGCGGACTCCATACAACACTCGGAGTCAGGCTGGTAAAGGACCAACTTACATGCCCACACCTCCTACCAAAGATACTCCTCCTCCCTGGAATAACGCAACTGATCGACCCGCACCTCCAAAAATTCCTAGCTCTAACCAAGCAAAAGATCCCACGGAGGAAAATTGCCAGTTCCCGGGAGGAAGATTTGACATCACGAAAGTGTTAGAACAGACCACTACCTCCATGACCTTGATGGAGGTTTTTTTGAACTGTCCCGAGCAGAAGAAATCTCTTCTGAAACTCTTGGGAAACCCGAAAGCTATCAGCCGCCCACCCAAGACTGTCTCATTCGAAGATGCTAATGTGGCTGTCTTCCGCGGAAACAATGAGGATCCTCCCTTCTTACTAGGCCTGAATATACATGGTAAGAACATACACAATTTCCTAGTAGATTCTGGAGCTTCAGGTAACATCATGCCCTTGTCCATTTGTCAGAAGCTCAGATTCCACCCCACCCCATCTAATGGTGCAGTGATCCAGCTGGATAAGACAGCTGTAAAAATGGTGGGGGAATTGAAGAACGTCTGGATACATCTCATCCAGGACCCCAGGATAGCCAGCATCATTGATATCCAGGTGGTGGACATCCCAGAGACTTACGGGATGTTACTAAGTCAGAATTGGTCTAAGTCCTTGAATAGATACTTTTCGATTGACTTCACCCACCTATGGCTTCCCTAGGAAGGAGAATCAAATAAGATCAGGGTCGAAAGTGAACCCCGAATGAAATAGGCCCTTACCAAAGTTGGAAGGGTCAATGAGGTCTTTTTCTCTGAGACTTCTCTGGGGGTGTACAAACCTTTTGAAATCTTAACGTTCGATTTTGTCCCCAGAGAAGACCCCGCCGTACTACAGAGAGCCCAGGACCTCGAAGAAAAGATGAGAGTTGAAGTCAACTCTCAAGGTCCCACAGTAACCCTTGCCACACTCTTGTCCGACACTTGGTGCCGAGTGCACTACCAAAAACATTTAGAACTTGAGTGTGGACCATGTCTTTTGATCGCTAACCGACACCTTGATGCCCTCCAGAACAAGCAACCTGTGACTGATTCCCTGGGACCCAGTGCCCCTATGGGAGACGCTCCTTCAGTGCCATCTCCCCGGGAATCCCAAATTCAAAAAACTCCGGAGGAAAATTCTACTTTCACGTTAGTAGTCTGGGAAGGGGACCCCAAGCCCCCCAGCAATAATCCAGAGAAAAATCCCCCTCCCAAGCCCCAGATTACAAACAATGACTTATGGACCCTTAAGTTTGATGGATCCTGATCCAAACAAGGCTGTGGGGCTGGAGTAGAATTAATCAACCCGCGGGGGAAGTCCTACCTCGCATCCTATAGGCTACAGTTTAACTATACAAACAATGTCACGGAGTACAAGGCTTTGGTCCTTGGACTCTTATTCGCACTAAGGAAAGGTATCACCCGCCTCTGGACTCTGGGTGATTCAAAATTGGTTGTTAAACAAGTCCGGAGTTAATACACATGTCATGACAAAAGGCTGGCCGCATATCGCAACCGGGCTTGGAGCCTTATCGAAGATTTTGGTGCCTTTGGCATTGACCTCATTCCTCGGTGACGAAACTTTGTCCCGGATGCCCTTGCCATTTCTGCCAGCACCCTTGAGCCAATGGCCGGCTCGCGACTCCGAAGATTTTTAGTTGACATGGTCCCCACCCCCTCCATCCCAGATAATGTCACCCACTTTCAGGTTTTTGAAGACGATCAACACATCCTGGCCTTCATGGCCAATGTTGGTGTCTTTGAGGATCAGATAGTGGAGGAACGAGACCATGACGATACTGGGCAGGGTGATGAAGATGATGGGATCATGGACCTGCCCACCCACCCACCTCGCTCAGATCTGCGAGAGATGTCGCCGGTATGGAATATCCCTCAACCCCAAAAAGTGCATATTCGGGGTCACCGAGGGGAAGTTGCTCGGGCATATTGTCTCTGAGAAGGGTATATCCATAGACCCTGATAGAGTCGAAGCATTGCTGAATCTGCAGATGCCTGGCAGCAAGAAAGAGATGCGATCCTTTTTTGGAAAGATCAATTTTGTGCGATGGTTCATCACGGGATTCACAGAAATAGTTAAACCACTCAATGAGATGATGAAGAAAGATACCAAGATTGAGTGGAGTCCTGAAGCAAAACGGGCATTCGCCCAGATCAAACAGACCATAACAGAGGCACCGGTCCTGGCTAGTCCAGACTATTCCCTCCCGTTTTACATTTACTCATTTGCTTTGCCACATTCCGCTGCGGCAGTGTTGACCCAAAAGGTTGAAGGGGAAGAACGACCAATAGCTTTCATGAGTTCCCCCTTCAAGAACACTGAAGTCCAGTATTCATCACTAGAAAAATAGGCCTTCGCTCAGGTTCACGCTGTGAAGAAATTTTGGCATTACATTCTCTGGAGAAAAATACATGCTATCATCCCGGACCAGGCCGTCAAATCTCTGCTGATGCAGAGTGAATTGGGCAAGAGACGGGGGAAATGGATGGCCATCCTCTAGGAATATGACTTAGAAATGCAGCCCATGAAAATAGTCCGAGGCCAAGGACTAAGTCGGGCGATGGCAGAAGAGACTCCCCACATAGAATGCCAAACTTACACAGTGGGGTCCATCACCCAAGACCCGTGGTATACCGATTTGGTATACTTGTTGCTAAAAAACAAATGCCTAGAGGGGTTACCTCCCCACAAATGCCGTGCTTTGCAGATGAAAAGCGCCCACTTCATGATCAAAAACTCTGCGCTTTACTGTAGAAACTACGAGGGAGTGTACCTCCGGTGCATCGATAGAGACCAAGCTGTAAGAGTGATCGATGAATTCCATGGACAGTTTAGAACTGGGCATGGTTCAGCTGACGCCACTGCCCACCAGATCCTTCGGGCCAGATACTATAGGCCCTGTATATTCAAGGATGTTTACGCTCATGTGAGAAAATGCCATACTTGCCAAACCGCAGCGCATCGTGAGCGTAACCCAGCGATGCCTCTGCAACCAGTCTACGAGGCTAGGCCCTTCACCCAATGGGAATTTGACTTCATCAGAGAGATCAACCCCAACTCATATGCCAACCACCGATACATCCTTACTGCTACTGATTATTGCACTTGGTGGTCTGAAGCTATACCTTGCAAAAACAATACGACAGACGTAGTTATCAAGTTCTTGGAAGAAAACATCGTCACAAGGTTTGGAATGCCCTTTGCTTTAGTGTGTGACAATGGTCCAGCGTTTTCTTCAACAAAACTACTTGAATAGACCTATAATCGGAAGATCACACTGAAGTTCTCCAGCAACTATTATCCCCAGGGAAATGGCGTTGCTGAATCAACAAACAAAAATCTACTTGAAGTGATCAAACACCTATTAGAACAAAACCCCCGGGATTGGCACCAAAAGTTGAAATTTTCCCTCTGGGCAGATCACATTCGTATTAAGGCCGCCTTGGGAACATCACCATTCCACCTAGTTTACGGTCAGAACCCTGTATTCTCAGTCAATTTACAGATCCCAATTTTACAGTTCATGCAAGAATTTAGCAACAGGAACAACATCGTGGAGGTTCGACTCTTGAATCTGGTGTGAATGGAGGAACAACGAGATGTAGCCCTCGAGCATTTCGCGCGTCATCAAGCAGTGGTAAAATGATGGTTTGATAAAAGAGCCCAATACAAGGCTTTTCAGATCTCGAATCTGGTCCTATTGTGGGACAAGGCCCGGGAAAAGAAAGGAAAGCATACCAAATTCCAACGGCTCTGGCTTGGACCATATCTGATCTCAGAAATCTGCGGGGCAAATACTTACCGCCTTAACACCTTGACTGGGGAACCTGTCGCATTGCCCGTTAATGGACAGTTTCTCAAACACTATTTCGAATAAGGTAAGTTTGTTCAAAGTTGTACTATATGTAAGGTCCCCCGCTTGTAAATATCCCTTTCGAGTGCCTCGTGCGAGGTACCCTGCCTTATGAATAGCCTTGTTGGCTGTCCTCCGGGGCAGTCCTCTTTCGCCATCTTTGTTTTCATTTTTGGTTTTCTTTCAGTCCCGATGTTTTGTTCCATCTTGCAGGAATTAGAATGCTTCGCATAATGTTGGCCTTTGGTACAATGTCTACGGCATGGTGAACTTTAGAATCTATCTTTAGCACGATGGAATCAACCTAGTCTCCGGGGTTGTTTCACGGGTTATGGCACATTTTGAGCAATCTCCATTGGGTGTTGTCCCTGGGAGCCTGGCAATCAGTGAACACGAATAATACAAGGAACAAGTAATCGGACACGCCAAGGGTAGATCGGCTGTACTCTTTGATTGACCCAGGTCTGAAACTTTAAAGAATTCTTCCCGGGTCCGGAGCTTTATCCCCTCTTCAAATATCTAAACGCAGGTGGATAGGTGAAAGAAGAACCACTATTAAAATTAGCTAAGCTTAAGCTTAATGGTGAAAGAAGTACTGCCTTCACCACCCAGAAATAACTAAAATAACAAGAGGAAAAGCGAGATAAAACTCCGGTCTCCGGGGGAAACGAGAAAATTGATGACTGGTTCGATGTGATTAGTACCCCTTCTCTATTCCTCCCGAAGGTCATCGGCTTGATTTCCTTCACAAGCACACACGAAACCACTGATGAAAGACTACGGACTGACTCCTGTGTGGTTGGATTATCTCAGATATGTTGCTCTTTTTCTGTCAGACGCTTCGGGAAGCGGCTTGTTCCAGTTTTGCTAACCAGAGATTCTTTAGTTCTCAAATGCACTAAGGTATTTGTCCCAGATAGTCGCCATTTGTTATGCCCTGCATCCCTGTCCCTACATTTTGTGTAAAAAATGTTGGGTCCCCCTTTTTTTTGCTTTTGTTTGCTTTTGCTTGCGGTTTTGCCCGTCTTTCTTTCCCTTTTTGTTTTCTTTCTCCGGGGTTTTCTTCCCCGACGTTTTGTCTTGTTTGTTTGCTTTGTCTCCGGGACTCCGGTCCCGGAGGTTGTCTTTTGTTGGGAACCGGATTTTGGACTTCGGGATTCTTCGTCGTGATGTTCTTAGGGATATCACTGCGAGGAATCCTCGGGCCCGGGGTCCGGAGGTTTTTCCTGTCCGGAGATCGCCGGAAGGAGGAGGATTGCCTTTTTACCGCGGGTATAAATAGAGGTCATCTGTCATTTTCACGTTTACCGTGATTAAAACATTTGAGCACTTAGAGAAAATTAGAGAGCGATTCCAAAGCTATTAATAGAGCATTTGCAGGAAGTTTATGGTAATTAGCGCTTAATGATTTTCAGTCATTCTCAGGCAAGTGTAAGTGCTCCGTGGTGGTGATTCTGACCGATTGACAACTCGAGCTGTTGCAGAACTTGTGCTGTAAATCCTTCCTTTCCTCTGCCTTCTGAATTCTCAGGTTGGTGTTTTCGCTTGTCTGCTCTCTGGTTTCCTTCCATTTTTCTTTGTTTCATTTTGTTTCTGTTTATTTTGTTTCCTGGTTTTGGCTGGTCTGTTGTCTTCTGGTTTCACTGCCTGTTGGTGGGTCAGCTCTGCCAGAGGGTTGTCCGCCCTCTGCGTAGAATTTGTTTCTGTAAATAATGTAAATATGTAGATAAGTTGTATATATCTATTTTTGTCGTGTCTGGTTTTCCCACGGGCGTCGTCCCGCACTGTATATTTATGTATATATCTATATAGTTGTAATTTAGGCTCTGTATATCTCCCTGTTTCTGTGTATATATCCTTCAGCTCTATGTATATCCTTCCAGGTGGCTTAACAATCTGGTTGAGTCACCTCTGCTTCTGGTTTTCCGCCTTCGAGCTCGCTTCGAGGCAGAAAACCACCTGTTTGAAATTTGGCTCCCGGTTGGTTTTAAATAGGTGGTTTTCTCTCTCCTCCATGAAGTCTGTCAGAACCTCATTTACGTCCCATGCGTGCAATAAATTCCAGCCAAGTGGCTTTCCTTTTTCGCGCGTTCGGACAGTTGGCTCTGCCGTCATCGCCATCGCATCCATTTAATGCCAACGCACGTGGCGTCCACGTGGGTTCGACAACTTGCCTTGTTATACATATTTTCTAACGGTCATTTCTTCGGGCTTCGGGCCTCTTACCACCATCAATCCTATGTCTTTTCCAAGTGTGATAAAATTTCCCAGACCCGGATGTATGATGAAGATTCTAAGTTTTTTATGTGTTTACTTTTTGGTTACCTTTGCATGATACTAACTTTTCAGGAAAGCAAACGTCGCGGTGGTAAGATCTCCGGACCCCGGAGTAACTATTTTACTTTGATAAACATGTTCTGACAGTCACTTTGTCTCGCAAGTTCCCAGACTTCATCTTCCAAACATGTCTGAAGTGTCCGCATCATCTCCTCTCGAAAGTCCAGAATTACCAACCACAACAGAAACCAGGGCATCAGCAAAGTCAAAAATGGAGAAATCCCTGGAAAAACTTCCCCTCACCATGAAGTATGTACAAGATAATGACATCATGGGCTCAAAGATTGAGTCCAAGGTAAAACTGATGACCGACGCTAATGTCGGAACCTGGGCAGAAATGCAGGCCCTGGTAAAGGTAATGCACATCTAGCGACAGGCTGGAGATCAACTCGCAATTAACGTCGGAGGTTCCAGAATCCTCCGGGCAGCTTGCTTCCCATGCTCCGTGCAATCTCCAGAGCTTATCTTAACACTGGCGGCCAACTACAACTCTTCTGTCTGAGCCGTTATGCTCACAGCTGCAAAACCCACAGGATACCCCACTCCACTGGTGTCCCTTAACCCAGTCACATTCCAGGCAGGCCAGGGTATCCTGCAATTTGATAGAGCCACGGTGGTCACAAGAACTTATGCCTTGAAACAGTTTACACAACTGGAGGATGCCGCCCGGGTATACATGAATACCTATTGGCTCAAGGCCCCGAAGAGGGACCCAAAGAGAATGAAAATAGAAATCCCCCACTCTGAATTCAAGGAGAGTATCCAGATGGGGATAATAGCATTAGCCCGAGTATTTGGGCAACCCTCCACCCAGGAGTTTGCCAAATGGATGTACTATTTCCTCCTCGGCATCTCCACCAAGGGATAATTCTTTGACTGGGCGACAATAATCTCCAATCACGTCGACTCCCAGTTCCTCTAGGCGGACAAGAAGAAGAAGTTCAATATGTCTTCTTATGTTTTCTGGGCCCTGGCCCAGCAGAGGCCCCACTCCAATGGCCTACTTACAGATGGAATTCTCGGGATTGGCCCGGGACAAAAAGCACCGTGGGACCATTTCCCAAAGATTCAATGGGAGGCCAGCTTCCCCAGTTTCTGCCGAGTAAACGATTCGTTCATTTACTATCACCTGCTCACACCCACCCGGGATGCTGGATACCGCCTATCCACTGAGGCGATGAAGCTAGTTAGTAGTTATGGGCACTACTTTATCCAGTTCCAGCAGCATACATACATTAGGGTCACCAGCTTCTCTGGGAAACCCTACTTATTGCCCAAGCATTGTAGGGACAAGATTGTGCTGCTGGAATATTGCCGGTAAATAATGGAGTTGCATGCCTTCTTTGCACTCAAGAAGGTCCCCAACGTCCCGTTCCCAGTTACCTGTGGGAACTACACATGCAATCTGGCCACTGTGAAGGAGGCAGACAATGAGTTGAAGAGTTACAACTTACAAGAATTTTATCTGGCGCGGAGAAATTTTGATCCGCATGGCAGAATTGCAACAACAATGCCCCGGGCTTCAGAGCCCCATTATATACACATGGAAGACTTTTGGGCTGATTGCCAGGATGATGTGGAGGTGCGGAGCAGGCACTATATCAGAATGACAATCGAAATGATGCAGGAACTGAAGCTCTGGAGATTCCCTCCGGGCTTCTCTGACGCCGCCCCCACCATAGATCCCCAGTACAAAGAAAAGAGGATCGATAAAATGGCACTGTCGGCAATGGATTGGGCCACCCAGGAGGGGCCCACGATTAAGGACTTCACTCGAGAGGTGGTCGAGCGAATTCACACCTATTTCAAAAGGGTGTGCCTCGAGAGTATGCGTCAAGCTCCCCGACCGGTGCCATAATTAGCGCCACAGCTGGTACCAAGATTGATCCCCGGGGCTGGGACTTCTTCACAAGGCGCAGACAAAGTAAAGAGAATAGCTATAACCCCCTCCACGTAGGAAGTCCTAATACAAGAACAGATCAAGCAGTCTGTGGCATCCTCCCAACAAATGAGGGAGTAGTTAATAATGAGGCTGGCCACTCCCCCGCTCATGGCCGGACCAATTCGTCCTCCATCCTCCCCGTCATTGGCAGCCTTGATGGTGAAGGAAACGGGGGTGGATCCCAAGGAAGCAGTAGCAATAGCCGATGCGGGGCCACCTTTGGTCACCCGGAGGAAGAGGAAGCACATTAAGCAGGCCAAGACAGTATCGGTACCAACGCCAAGGGCATCCCTCCCCCGAGAAGTAGAGATCCTTTCTTCCAGTTTCCTGGAACCAGAGAAAGAAGCAGAGCCTGCAGAGGTCCCAGCCAGTCCTCCTCCGAAAGAGGAGTTTGATGTATTTGCAACCGATGAGTTCGGGAATTGGCAGGGGGAGGATACACAAGTAGGGACAGAAGTCCTGGAGAAAGAACAAGAGGCTGCGGACCAAGAAGACTTGGAACAAAAACTTGCACAAGAACAAGAGCGGGGAGCAGAAGAAAAGGAGCCAGAGTCAGAGATTATCTTTGGGGCTCAAGAGACGCAAGGTCCGGTAGTGGACCAACTAAAGAAAGGTGAACAAGTGGCATCCACTGGGGGAACCGGACCTTCAGAAATAACCGTAACCCCAGCTGTCACGTTCCAGGGGCCACTCTTGGGAGCAACCTTCAGGCAGGTAATCATAGCGGCCCAAACTCTAAATCTTGGCCTGATACCTCCCCTACTGCCAACAGAGGAAGAAGCCCTGGCCGAAGAACAAGAAGAAGAAGAGAAGCTTGAAGAAGAAATCCCCAAGGAAGCCTACCAGGGTCCAGATCTAACGATTGACATACAGGACCAGGCTGAGGAGATGGAGGTTGAAAAGGATGTTGCTGTAGAAGAAGTTAGGGTAGAGAGAGGAACGGATGAGGCCCATGCCACCGAGGAGCAACAACCACCGGATATAGGGAAAGAATTAGGAGAAAAAACTCTGGCAGGAAGGCCACCCCTCCCCCCTTAGTGGCTGGTTGAGAGAAAGAAAAGAAAAGCTTAGTTTGCTCCGATGATTCCTCTCTCCCTGGCTGAAATGATGGCCCAAGTTCAGGCCCCGCTAAAGGTGAAGAAAGCCCGAACAGTTCATACTCTGCGAACTGGGCCGGGCGGAGAAAACGTTGCCATTGTGGAAACACCTCCCCCAGACGCCGATGAAGCAACTGCAGATCTCGTAGATTACAATGTTGTAGAGGTGTCCCTGGGAAAAAGAGGAAAGCAAGGTGAGGTAGACTTGCTTAAGGAGGTGGCAAAGGTAGTTGAAGCTCGATACAAAAAAGAGGCCCAGAGGCTCAAGGCTAAGAAAGAAAAGAACGAAAATCTTATGGGATTGCTTACTGAGCTGGCCAGACCCATTAATGCCACCCCTCCAGAAACCTCCACATCAGAAGAATTATCGCAGAGTGACATAGACTCCCTGCGAGTAATGAAAAAGAAGGCCCAGGCAGTGGATGAATGGATCGCCCTGCAGATAGGAGACACCTGGCGTTTCCTGGTGTCCACTCTCCCAGATTTATACACGGCCCAACAAGTTATCCATCAAGCGGAAGCACTTATTGACCAGTGGGAGAGTGACGCCAAAAATTACCAAGCGTGGAAGGTAGAGCTTGAAGAGCTCCTCACCTTGGGAGAAGATATAATTTCTGAATCTGAAATTCTGGGTGAGGAATCATTTGATTTTGTAAGAACTCAGCACTCCAGACTTGACCTCACATTGGAGGTAACCAAGCAACTGGTAGAGTCTTTGCAAGAAAAGGTAAATACTATGAAATATTCTTCTAATTTGTACAAGTCTTTTGTGATAAAGGCTTCCAGGGCTGATCCCTTTAGCCCAGATACATATACCCCCAAAGATTCAGTTTTGGGGAGTTTTGATGAAATAATGAAATCCTGGTACCAATCCCCGGAGGGGATAGATGGGGCCCAGATGGTGAAACTAACTAAGATGATACTTAAGGGTCATGACACTGCAAGAATGGTAGGTGAATTTAAAGAAAATGTTCCGGACCTGGGGGAACAAGTTGAAGTGGCCAGGCACAGAAGGGCCAGCCTAAAAGAGATAGATGAGGATGGCATTTCTCACCTCCTCCAGGCCTTCAACGATAATAAGCAACCTTGAGCTTTCTCCGGGGG
>MU224128.1:2558831-2570263 GCA_018584345.1 Thuja plicata | reverse complement strand
AGATGAGGATGGCATTTCTCACCTCCTCCAGGCCTTCAACGATAATAAGCAACCTTGAGCTTTCTCCGGGGGCCGGGGAGAACTCAAGTGTTGAGAATTCTTTATTCTGAGTATTCTTTATTCTTTTGGGGTGCAAGTTCCTAGATCCCAGAGTCCCGGATCCAAAATTTTGTATTCTTCAAAGTGATTCGTGTCCTGGTCCCCGAGGCCGATCGGTCACTTTCATAAGCGGTTAATAAAGACTGTCAGAGGGTAGTTGGCCACATCAAGAGACATCGACTTGGCAGTTGGTTTTCTAACAGGGTGGTCTTCTCAAGGCGCCGCTCAGGGGTACACCTGGCACATTGGAGACAGGGCGTCACATTTCTCATTTATGAGGCATGTAGCCTCAGTCTTCGAGGGACCTACTTCCTTCTTTCTCCTTTCCGGTTCTCTTCCCAAGACCGATTCTTCCGATGTATATTCTTATCTTATTCTTCTGACATGACAGACCTATTCCATCTCCAGGTCTTTTGTAGGGTGGCGCAGGTAGTACCGGCCCCCGGATATTGTATTTTATTGAAACATAAGGTAAATAGGGTTAGGGTTAGAAAAGAGTTGTAGAAATAGGCAAATCGACCCATTTCCAAGGGTTGAAAAAATTGATGATTTTGTTGTCCATAGCAATAGCAAAGTGATTTCTCTTTTTAAGTTGCAGAGCTCAATGCTCAATTTGTTCTGTTCTTGATAGTTAGATGCTCCCCTGGAGCCGCCATTGTATCACGCACCAGTGCTTGCTGGACTGAATATTAATGAAGAAGGAAGAATTCTTGGCAATGATGTTGTTGGCATTCTTGCTTCTGAGTTAATGGTATTTCATGTTTTGATGTTCTTTATGTCTTTTACTCTGGTATCTTAAAGTAGATTAACGACCTCTTTATTCCCTCTACTGATAAAATGCTAGCTGATGGTTATGTGTTTCTTCGGTATTTAGTGTAGTTTACCAGAGTATTATTGATGTTTCAGACATTTCAACATGACTATAGTTAGATGAAATGTTTCTAACCCTGCAGAATCTTTTTCACTTTATTTGCTAAGTATAAAACGCTTGGGAAAACCTTACTTTGATCGAATCTCCAGAGAAGATGATTTGAAGAAACCAGCTATCCCCCTTGAAAATAGTCACCTCTCCCAACCGAGCCCTGCACTGTCGTGACCCGACACCTAGGTGCTTGGAGGCCCAGAGGATTTATTTCCCCCGGAAAACCTTTGCAGGCGGAGTTGGCTGATTTCCCCGAAACCCGGTGACAACTTATGACTGTTGGCGGACCCGGTCAGCAAAACCCCGTCAACAGTACCCTATCAAGAAATCTAATGTTTGGTTGTTCGAGGAATTTAACACACACATATTTGTCATTAATCTAAATTTGTTGCAATGAATATACAATTAATAAATATCACGGTGGATCGCTTAATAAGAATCTATATAAAGTTTGTGAATCTAATCACGATGCAATACTTGAAAAAAGAAGGGTTAGAGCTGTTCCACAAGGTTCACCACATTGAATTTGGACTAATATAAGTATTTAGTGTGTTGGAGCATTAATATGAAGATTAATTCTATGAAAGGGTAGAATGATTTTGTAAATTGGCTAATTGGCACATAATCTATTCTTTGTGCCAATTGTGGGCAATTCATTTTTTTTGTAAATACAAATGACTATGAACTAATTTGTACCTATTTATAGGGCAAAATATATATTTATATATAACCATGAATTGAACTGTACCTATTTAGAGGGAAAATTTTGGAAATATAAATTGCTATGAACTTATTTGTACCTATTTAGATGCTAAATTTTATAAATATAAATGATCATGAACTGATTTGTACCTATTTAGAGGCCAAATTTTGTATATATAAATGGGCATGAACTATTTTGTACCTATTTAGATGCCAATTTTTGTATATATAAATGCATAATATTTTTTTTTGTGATAAATTTTTTATGACCATACAATTCTTTTGTCAATGAGTGATTAATGCAAAAAATAATCACTTTCTATTTTTAAAATGCAATTCTCAAAGAAAAAAGATGAATAAAAAGCTATTTTCTTCCTCACATGTTATCATCATAGAGAATTTTGACAAAGATGTGAACCCGTCAAGTGTATGAAGTATCATTCACCAAGTAGGTGTGTAGCTCGGCTATGGCCCAAAATGATTTAATGAGATGACAAGTGAAACATGAGCATGCTACTATAAGTCCAACCACCTAGAGGTGTTGGCACTAACAATTTAGCCCCATGATGAACAAAACAAAAATAAGGTAACATTGCAACTATTGATTGCATGCATTTGACATTTTTTGCATGAATATAAAAATTGTTGCCTCGAGAAAATGGGTTCAATTCTTGAAAATTAGAGAGGCTATTGTAGAGAGGCCTTATGTGGCCCTGTAGGTTCAGACAACACATTCGCAAATGCCACAAATTCTGAGAAACAACTGTCAAAGTTGAACATTTTTTACACTTATGGCACCAAGGGGAAGTGTCGATAGGGTATGTCATCGAACATTCTGGTGAGAAAAATAGGAGAATGCCTAGTAAAAAAATGCCCACTCAAATGTTTTGGCATTGACGATTCATGCCCACGACGAACAAAATGAAAATTAGGCTACTTTGCAACTTTTCATGGCACACATCTACAATTTTAACATCAATAGAAAAATTGCCCCAAGAAAATGGGTTCAATTCTTGAAAATTAGAGAGAAGGTACTATATAGGGGCCTCATGTGCCCCTATAAGTTTAGACAATATATTTTTAAGTGCCATGGATTTTGAGAAATAGCTTATCAAAGTTCAACAAGATATTGCACTTAGGAGAAGCATCGGTAAGGTATGACCTAGAATGTTCCAACAAGTTGAGAAGCAAAATAGGAGTATGCCTAGCATAAACCTATCCACCAAGAAATTTTGGCACTAATAACTTGTGCCCATGATGAATATAGTAAATAAAATTGACACTTTTTGCAATATTTGAATACTTGTTGCTGGGGAGTGAAACAAGAGCATGCCTAGTATTAACCTGCCCACTTGGATGTGTTGGCATTGATGGTTTGTGGACATGACTATTTTTGCAACGTTTAATAAATGTTGTAACTTTTTGCAACTTTTACAAGATGGATATTTGTTTGGAACTTCTTATCCAACCTTAAATTCTCATCATGTGATTTTGCCTCTTTCATCACATTTAGCTGCATTGCTAATGGTATTTTTGAGTGTAATTATGGTCTCCTTAAAATTTTAGGGTTTAGAAAATTCTTCTCCTCCTTTTATATGACTAGTGACAAGATTTACAAGAGTGTTCATTGTGCAACTCTAAAGTATGTGAGAGAGATCAATATTGAAGAGAGCTCACATATTCATGAGGTTTCTACTTGTATTTATTTATGCCATAGCATCAAGTTCCTACCAATGATAAATGTAATAAATGTGACTCTAAATGGTGAATGGATCCAAATGATAATGAGGATGAAAGGAAAGAGAAATACTACAAGTCTATATTAAGCCTTGATGTAATCATGGTTGTGCTCCATCTTTCTTAGGTGTATTATTGCTTGTACAAACTTTAGTTTGATCATAGACTTAGTTTATGTGTATACTTATGAGGTTTATGTGTATGCATAAGAAGGTAAACCTAAGATGAACTCCAAAAGATTAAAGAACGTAAATGACTAAATGAGATGAATGTGATTAACCTGGATAATATTGACTAACAATTCTATACTGTGTAATGTAGTTAAATGATTATGAAACTATAAATGAACGTAAAGGAATAAATGAGAGGAATGTTACTAAACTTGATAACAAAGAATAAAATATTTATATAATATGTAATGTAATTAATTGATAATGAAACTATCAATGAACACAATAAAAGTGATAGTTCAATGAACCTTAAGGGATAAATGAGATGAAGGTCAATAATATAGTTAACACAAACTAACAAGTTTATACTAGGTACAATGTAATTAATTGATAATGAAACTATGAATGAACCTAGTGAAAGTGATAATTCAATGAATATAATTAATGCAACCAATGGATGAGCCCAAACAAATGTAACATGTAGATGCATCTAATGGAAAATGAAATGAGCACTAATAACCAATGAGAAATCTAATAGTTGTGACTCTAAATGGTAAACAAATCCAACTGAAAATGTGAATGAAAGGAAAGACAAAGACTGAAAATTCTATATTAAGCCTCGATGTAGTCATAGTCGTGCTCGATCTCTCTTAGGTGTGCTATTGATTCTACAAACTTGAGGGTAATCATAGACTTATTAAGTAATCTATTTAGTCATAGCCTTAATAGGTAATTTGTTTAATTATGTAATGATATTTTACAAAGAGAAAAGGAGGTAGAACATGAAATTTAATCGAATGTTTATTTTTTGTAATCCATCACTACTAAGCATCCATGTTATGATTAATAACGTTACACTAATGGTCATAAAATTTGGTGAAGTTGCCCAAGGCAACCAAATTTATCACTAACAATTTAGATGAAATACCAATTTTGTAATTCATAATTTTTTAATTATTGAAGTGCAATATCAGTAATCTATAACATGCTATTGTTCATAAATTTTAACAATTATAAACTCAATATACATTCAAATTTTAAGTTTCAAAGTTAGATCAAATTTCAACTTTTATCTATGAAACTGTAGAATAATCAATTGTACTTGTACACATACAAAAATGACATATATGCCAACTAAATAAATTTTTTACAAAAATATGTCATCTTGAGATCTATATATAATAAAAATGTTGAGTGGACCTTACATGTTCCAGTCCTTAAATGACCATAATTAACTCTATATGTCTCTAGAAAATCCTATAGTTGTGATGGAGCATCAAAATTGAGCCTCTTGAAAGTACTACGTGGCTCTAAAGATGGCTGCACAATAACAATTCAAACAACAAATTAGATTACTTATATAAATAATAATTTACGATTGTCAAACGAACATCAAAATTACTATATTGAACTATAATTTTTTTAAAAATTATATTATTTTTAATATTAAAAATCAACAAAACAAGGGTGCTGGCTCTTACAAAAATAGATCAAAAAGACTATTTAAAAAAAGGTAAAGAATATACCATAAACAAAACACTATCAGAAAAAATAGTAACCCACATCAAGAGTGGTTAGACAACTCACCCACAACAGGGAGAGGAGAATGAGAAGCTGAAGAACAATCTTTCCTATGCCCACATACAATCATCTAGACAATACTATCACTAGGATCCCCACCACAATGTGGAGCAAGTGGGGAAACCCTTTTTGTGAGATTGTTAGCATAATATAAAATAAATGTATACCTAATCCTTTGATGGTATAATCATAATCGTAAGATTGCAATACAATGAATTACATGTGCGTATAATCGTAATATTGAGAAAATAAAAAAAATGCATGTTGCTTGTCTTCATCCAATGTACTAGGTGCAATCATTAATGCAATTGTAAACACAATTCGTTGTTGTATATAGAAGACAAAAATCTAAGACTATCGATCTAGATGTACATGCATAATCATATTACATTTAAAAAATCAAAATCTAAATGGTGCTAAAATAACTCATTAAAGCTCGTTAAACTATTATTTCAATTAAGATTGTGTTTAATTACCTTTCCTCATCCAATTGATCTCGAGGAAGAAGTTGACACAGGTTCCGCACCAGTTACACTTGGCATACCCTACAAGAGAAAGATAAGATCAACGTATAATGTTAAAATATAATTTATATAATCACACTTTAAATGATATGCATATTCAATACAAATTGTAAGTTTGATGTATGCACAAAAAATGATACAATATAGCTTTCTAGGCCAAATGAAATGGTTGTAAGGCTAGCATCATAGATTTGTGAAATATGGTCCACTGTCATCACCTATAAAACCCCACATAAATATACATTAGTAAGTTAATATGTTTTATAGAATATTATTTTGAATACAAGGTCTTATTATATTTTGACAAGTTATATTTTTTTTTACCTCATATGAAGATGCAATTGCACAAGTTGTGGCAGGAATGGTGGATGATGTACCACCCTATATTGCTACAACTTAAAATGCATAATGTTTGCATAAATGTTTAATTCAATCTCTAATTAAAAATATATTTACATTTGGAAATTAAGTATTTAATAAATAAAATATTATAAAATCAACTCAATATACCTATGTCTCAATGCCATACACATGTTGTAGCAAGTTATTTGTCAACAACACATCATCTAATGTGATAGCTTGATGGCCTCCACTACTCCCATAACATCTAGATTGACAATGTGAACAAACATGGGAGGTTGAACCATCTACATGTGCATCAATATCTCTCCCAAAGCAAAGATAATAAAAATTAGAGCACATATGAGAGCTAGGTGCACTAGAGGTAGATGGTCAAGTTGGTATACCATCGTTTGGGCCAAGAGGAAGGGATAATAGTATGCCATGATGGATGATGGTTTTAGTTAATGTGGAATTTTTTAAAATAGTTTGTACCTCCATAAACTCCTTTAGGGCTACGAAGATTGTGACATGAACAATGGGTTTTACTAATAGTGGTGTCCAATTTGGGCAATTATCTACCTACCGACCTCCTAGTCTATCTCGGATAGAGTCTCCACCTCTACACTAGAACTCCCTCATATTGAAATAATTGGGTATTTGATTAAGGATAAATTCAAAATATAGTTTTCTCAAAAAATAGAGGCACCTCATAATTATTACAAGGATGTTGGTCAAAGACCCTCCACTACCAATCCCAAGAAAATAGATTTGATGCTTTCATAATTACTTCAATGTATTGGATACCTCTTTGAATTAAGGGGCATGTGCACCACGATGGTGAGCAAAAAGTGGCTACTCACTAAAAAACCCAAAACAAAGCTAATGCATCCAAGTTATTTGAAAATTTAAATATATCAAATGCATTATGACTTGGAAAATTTGAGCCATAATGCGTACAAGGTTTTAAAAATAAAACCCTAATCATATTAATAATATAAAAATATGACCATGTTATTAAAAATTAACATAAACCGATCACGTTTTTATGGTCATAATTTTTTTTAAAATTGACTGACACTAAAGAAATAAAAACATACTAATCAACTGATTGCTACTCCTCATGTTATGCTTCAGCCTGCTGCTATTATGACTCAACATTGTCAGCACTCTGGTCCTATTGACGATATTGATTCCCTCTCTCTAGTGGTCCCACCTTCTTGTGTTGCGGATCCTACTAATAGTATTGCTTGGACAGTTGTTTTCTGATGAAGGAAGACTTATTATGCAACCTCTCACCCTTCTCCCAGTGCTATGAGTGAGTTTCATACCCATACTTGATGTGGGTCACTGACTATGCTACTAGTCTTTTGTCAATGGTCTTTTATTGACTTTGTTGTAATTTAATTTTGTTTTAGCACCTTCGAGATGTAGTTTTGTAAGGGACAACACCCTTGTTTTGCTGCTTAAATAATACAAAATAAACATACTAAAAAAAGTAAAGAAAACTTGATCATGTTTTTGTTTCTATCAACTAAATTAAGATGTCACAACATTGAAGAGGAAAGGCACGAGTTCTCTCAAACTAACTGCACAAAGATGTAGGTCTTGCAAATATTATTCTCTTCTAGGTTGAAAAGTAACACTCATGAGAGTAGGGTAGTTCTAATGAACCTAGGACATCCCACCGTGACTACATAAGTTGATAAGACAGTTAATTACAATGAAATTAATTTCCTTGGTTGCATGGCTATATATAGTTGCATAGACAATGAAATTGACAACCATTGAGTTGTGTAGCTTTCAAAATATTAGGTGAACCAAGTATAACTAAAATATGTGCATCACAAAACAATGTCCAAAGCCATTAAGAGTGCCCAAAAAAGCATCGATGGAGTAGGCCACTTGGAAATCTTTGTATTTGAAAAAGATTTCACAATTAGGGTTCCATTCTTTCATTTCCCCATACAAATTTCTCATCTTAGGGAGGTGTATTTTAAGGATGGAAGGTAACATTATTATAGGTGTCAACATAAGCCATGGTGGGCATTTTGAATTCATGGGTAAAGGAGCTTGTTCCACCCCCACAATACACATGCATATCTTCTTCATCAAATTTATCCATCCTATTTTCTTCCCCCACCAAAAATGGATTGCTTCGAGCTTAAACATGAAAAACAAGCCCTAGATGATGCACAATAAGGAGTGGCATTTATTGGCCATAGTTGAGGAATGGAAGGAGGTAATCGATATCAGTTGAGTATTCCATATCCATTGCCTAGAAGATGGGTACACTTGTCATTTTCAATATGGATACTACCATGTATCCACACAATGTATGATCCTACTTCCACGTATATGGTATGTAGTGAGAGAATAACAACAAAACAAGCATTAATTAAAACAACTTTCCAAATCCACACGCTCATCTTGAGCCAGATTAGATGCATGCAAGTACATTTTTGGGATTTTTCTTGGGAAGATAATTGCTCGCCTATTTATGGTAGCCCTTTTATAGTAATTGTATCTACATGAAAGTTGATAAATATGAAGTTTAGTGCTATAGTCCACATATATCTAAAAATTTCCTGTGCATTGAAACACAACTTAAATTGATCTTATAAACGCTTATTGCATGAAAACCAAGCCAAGGAGAGATAGTAACAAATAAAATTTTTCCATGTATCAATTTGATACCTCCTTCCATCTCTAGTAGTTTGTTCTTGCCACTCTAAAGAATTGTGTGAATTAGAATTCAATGGTGCTACATAAACTCCCTGAAGAAGTCCAAAAGAAATGTTTATTTCACATAAACAACAATACATTTGGTAAGTTGACACTAATGAAAAGACCCCTTAACTACATACCCCAAAATTGAAAATAGGGAAAGGAAAATTAACATATTAGTATCATGATGAGGTTTCTCCAGAACTAAGAAGACCTAGTTACCATTGGCCTTGAAATTCAAAATATGACTGACGGTATTTCAGAGCTTCATTCAGGCCCACTTGAACTTTTGGAGCTTGATAATGTCCACAATACAAGTGAGAATAAATGATGTCTTTGATATAGGTGAGCCGAAATGAACCATGTTGGACAATCCACATGGACTAAACTATCACAATTTAACTTAAAGTCATTTTTTGGTCTTTGTGTGTACCTAAAGGATAAATTTGAAACAACAATGATAATTTTTTTAGGATGAAGTTAAATTTGTGCTTAATGAAGTAAATTTGGCATCATAGTACACTTAATTTCATATATTTTAATTGTTTTGTCACTTTTCTATAAGAAAGGATTCTTGAGCATCTAACCGTCATTTCTTGTTTCAGAAGGTGACATCTTGTAGGAACTTAAACAAGCATTGGAGAGGCACAATCCAAGCCAAACTAATGTGGCAACACTCAATACTTAACCAAAAGGATCCCCAAGATCTCTCTCTCTCTCTCTCTCTCTCTCTCTCTCTCTCTCTCTCTCTCTCTCTCTCTCTCTCTCTCTCTCTCTCTCAAGTGCTAACACTAAAGTTCAAGGACCACAAAAACAAATGAGTTAAGGAACCTTAAACTGTTCACATTTATGGTCCCCAATGATGACCCACAACTTTGTTTCTTGCAAGAAATGGCTATAGTGTTGAAAACCCCTTTGTGTTATTAATGCATATGTGCAGAAGGTTATTTTCAATGGTCAGCGTTTCATATGTAGATTTTAGATAGGAATCCTGTTAGGATTAAGAAATACTGAGAGGGGGGGGGGTGAATCAATATTGTAGTAATTTTTATTAAAATTAAACAATTAAAACTTAACCATGCAATAACTAAAATGAGAAGAATATATGCATAGAGTAAATAACTCATAACACTATATTTGTTCTCGAGGAAACCCTGGCCAAAGGGAAAACTTTGGTGGGGAAGGAACCCACAAATTGTGCACTAAGAGTATAATGTCTCTGCTAGGAGACCTAGCCCTGATAGAAGTTGAATATTACATTTAGTACAAATCCCTATTAAAGGATAAACCTTATTAGGGGTGATGTAATGGAGCTCACTGCTCCACAAGGACTCACTATCCAGATTACAAAGAGAAGTTTTACAACAATAAAAATGAATTGTAGTAGCATCTGCTATGCCAAATCAATTCCAGTTGAAGCTCGCAACAATAATCATAAAATATCCACTTATTCTACCATTATCCATCCAACCAAAAACACAACACACTTCACATCCCAAAAGGTTTACATATATATACCCGATCAACTTTCTTTCTCAGTTAGCTCACTAATTCTTCACAAAATGTGTATCCAGACGTGTCCCATAATAAGATAAACAACACATGACCATTAATTAACCAAGATAGGTGAGGACCTATCATAAACCAAAAATCCTGGATCAACAAAATAACTAAATTTTAGTCCCCGAACCCCGCATCCATTCACATACCCTGTATTCATTGTTTACCGTACTCGCATGACTTTGCCAACCTAAATCTTTCACCAATCATAGCCAAAACTCCCACGACCATAATAGAAGTTTTAGTACACTCCATACATCATAAATCCAAGCTTTCATGTCATCATGATGTGTATCCTATGTGCGCCAGTCAGAACAAGTCGACTGTACCCTGATAACTATCTCACGGACTTAGGAATTTTTCACTAGTAGAATCCAAAACTGATCTGTATGTTAAGAAACCATACTGGTAGATTGTGTAGCCATAAAGGAAAATTTATACATCATTATATACTGGCCACTTGCCAACAATCTCCCCCTTTGGCATAGATGTAAACACTTAGTGAAAAATGGCTAAGTGTCTAATACCAAGCAAAAACTTCTATGCCAAAAACTTTTACATATTCACACCCATATACATTACATTTTTCACCTAAACTACTCCCCCTTTGACATCGATGACAAAGGTAACTATATACATAAATTTTTTTTACTGTCCATATCATCAAACCTGTTAGTAATAACTGGGGGGGGGGGTGAATCAATGGCCTCAAAATTTATCCTTCAACTATTTACCACCAGTCAAATAAACCTCAGATTATTAAGTCCCTACAAGATGCATGCCATGAAATACTTATAATGATTAACTGTCTGTCAGTTTTCCTTGTTTGTCCTTATTCTCCTTGATTACCGATAAGCAGTAAAACTATTTACTGAAACTTAGTAAATAAGCATAGTATACCAATCCATCCAAAAATGCATATGTGAAAAGTAAAATAGTAAAGCAATAAACCATACACACATAACACATGGATTTTAATGTGGAAACCCTGTTAAGGGAAAAAACCACTGGGACCGGTACCCCAAATTTTCACTCTTCTGAAGTGAGCCCTATTAGGAGCCAACCCTGTTA
>MU224128.1:2477631-2546242 GCA_018584345.1 Thuja plicata | reverse complement strand
GCTAACCTTAGATATGAGTGCAGTTTCTACATACCTTTCATCTTCATCTGAATCATCCTTCACAACTACAAATACCATCTCAATGTCTTCATCAGGTTTGGTGTCAGTATCTTCATCTTTGCAAGCAACTAGGTAGCTAGCCTTCTTGCATTTATCCTTGTAGTCTTGGGTATCTCTTCTTTTTGATTGTCAGTAACCTCTGTAATATTTGTTATCACCTCTGTCAGATTTCTTCTCAAAAGATCTATCATTACTTTTGTCATCTTTTCTTCTGTTAGGACATCTTGCAGCAAAGTGTCCAATCTCTTTACAATTAAACCATACAAGTGGTAACTTGCCTTTGTATCTACCTTTACCTCTCTGCATTCTTCTAGCCATAAGTGCTTCTATTTCACCTAGATCTTCTTCTTCACTTTCACTTTCATCGTCTCTTCTAGATGAGTGTCTATGAATTGATTTGCTTATTTTCATAGAAGACTTAAATGCAGACTCTAAGTTTGGTAAGACACTATTGTCAAAGTTATTCATCTCAGATGAAATCAGTCTACCAATTAAACTATCAAGAGTAACTGTATTGTTTGCTACTGCTCTCATTTCTTGAATGGTAGAAACTCTAATAGCATATACAGGCAATAAGGTTCTTAAGATTTTACTTACCACTGTCTCCTCTTCAAGTGTACCTTCAACACCTCGTATAGCATTGACTACTTTTATCCTTGTGCTGTACTATGTGATGTTTTCTCCTTCTTTCATTCTGAGATCATCAAAATTTCCTCTAAGGATTTCTACCTTGGCTCTCAGAATATTTGTATCACATCCATGTACAAGCTTCAGTTTTTCCCACATCTTCTTTGCAGTTTTGCAATCCTTAACATCTTCAAATTTAGCATCAGAGAGTGAGGAAGAAAGCTCTATAACCATGCAGTTATGCTCATGCTTCTCTCTCAATTTATCTACTATCAGTACTCCTATAGGAAACACATATTCAGTATCTAAGAATTGAGTAACATCATTAGCATACCTAATAAGTGGAGTCTTATCTCACTTTGTCATGATGCAAAGTTGTCTTTGTTCAACTTGGGCACATCTCATCTGTTCATCTTGTGATCATGACTTAGGTTTTGAAAGCTTCATTCTAAGCACACAAGCTCTGATACTAATTGTTAGTAATAACTAAGAGAGCGGGGGGGGTGAATCAGTGGCCTCAAAATTTATCCTTCAACTATTTACCACCCAGTCAAATAAACCTCAGATTATTAAGTCCCTACAAGATGCATGCCATGAAGTACTTATAATGATTAACTGTCTGTCAGTTTTCCTTGTCTATCCTTATTCTCCTTGATTATCGATAAGCAGTAAAACTATTTACCAAAACTTAGTAAATAAGCAGAGTATACCAATCCATCCAAAAATGCATATGTGAAAAGTAAAACAGTAAAGTAATAAACCATAGACACAACACATGGATTTTAATGTGGAAATCGTGTTAAGGGAAAAAACCACTCGGACCGGTACCCCAAATTTTCACTCTTTTGAAGTGAGGCCTGTTAGGATCCAACCCTGTTAAAGGTTACAAACACACTGTTAGGTGTGACCTTGTTAGAGGATTTTATATATAGAGGTTGTCACTTAGTATCGGGCATCTATTGCTACCATCCTTGAATCAACCTCATTCTTAGACTGTCAATAGGTATTGGGCAAGTCCAATGCTACTTTCATGAATCAACCTTTTTGGCACTCCTTGGGATGTACCTCAATATATAAAAGACTGTTAAGTCCTACTCGGTTAAGAGACTTGATTCTTCAATGGTTAAACTAAAACACTATGACCTGTTTCTAATGCAACTTTGAATTGTAGATTTTTAGATCTATTTAAGTACATTACCTCTATGATCAATGTATCAATTCAATTATTTGTGCTCTACACTTTTCTACTCTGTGATGCTATGCTCACTATTCGTTGGTGTCTGCAGAATTCCTTAGCACTCCTTCAATTTGATTGATCAGGACTGTATGAAGTTCTTCTTCATCAGTTTCTCTTCAGCATCTTCTTTCTATTCACTCCCCTTCCCCATGCATATAGAAATGAATTAAGCTTGTCTCTTATATAGACATGATATTTACCATTTCTTGATTCTTGATTCTTGATTCTTAGCTCTTGGTGTGAAAAACAATCTAGCCAATTTGATTTAAAGCATAACTCCTGATTTATCTCATAGTTATCTTCATGCCAACTGTATAAATCAGCTTTAAATCAATTACTTAACTCTGATCAAATAAAACAAAGAAAACAACCAATTAAGTCTATCTTTAGCTCTTGCCAACTAGATATTTTGTCATTTTCTAAACTCTTTGTTCCGTCGATCAAATCTTCAGTTAGTCATTGGTGACAAATACCAATTCCATTAATGTGACTCCAGTTAGCTTTGGGATCTCCGTTCATCGGGCATCATTGGATTTTACTCGTCAGGCAACTCTATTTTTAGTTCGTTGGGCATCCTGTGGTTTTGCTTCATCGGGAAACACTGTCTTCTACTCGTCAGGTATCACTGTGACTTTTTTTTTTTGCCTTTACCAATGGTGTGCACTCCGTCAGTGTTTTCTGTCAATTGGTGAATACTTGACATTTATGCATTGCTGAAAGCATAACCTTTTTTCCATTGATTCTCTGAAGTCTTTGTCATTATGTATATGACTGTACAGATGATATCAAGTTGACATCAATGACAATAAAAACCATTAACTAATTTAATGCCTTGCATTATCTTCAAATTAACATTGTCAAACATTCAATTAGTTACATGTCATCACAAACCATGTGAAGTATGTCTTGAAAATTGGTTTTCAAGACCCGCTCATCAATCTCCCATGTCTTCTTCAATGTTTGGGCAACATGGATTGATTCATTCAGTGCAAATGAAGAGATCTCTGCAATTTTCAGCTCTGTAGGTGCAAGTCCAGTACATGACATCTTTTCCAGTTCCAAATCCTCCAAGTTCTTCTCAAAAATAGATAGTTTGGGAGTTATTAAATGCCTTAACTGCAAGAACCTCTTTAGCACCCTCTGTTTCTCTATTTGTAGCACACTGATCTTATCCAAAATTATTGACACTTCTTTGTCAAACTCAGAAACAAATTGTATGGATGAATCACAATCCTTCGCTATGATATCCAACTACTTTTCATCATTAATAATAATGTTCACAATGTTTTGGACATGTCTGACAAGATTGATGCAAAGGCTATTCAATTTCTTTCCATGACTAATGCAATCCTTAATCTCTTTAATAGAACAATCCAAGACATTCATATCCCAAGAGATTTCCTTGCATACCTCAATCATCATTTACTGTGACCTTCTCCAAGGATGTGAAATGTGTATCAAATTCATCTAGGACTTTGTTTATATTGTCTACTGCATCACTTCCTTGAAAAATTAGAGACATGAGTAAAAGTTTGTTCACCGTTTCCACTGCCCTGTTCAACCCCTTAGTTTTCTTCTTAGTCATTTGTTCAAATACTTATTTAGCCTTATCAAAGGACGTTAATGATAACTCTATTAGGTCATATTCATCCATCTCATCCACATTAGTCATCATTGGTTTTTAATTACTTTCCAACAATGATTGTGTAAGTGATTTCTCCTTAACAAGAGTCTGATCAGTACTAATGGATTCATTTATCTCCTTCTCATCTTTACATTTCATTTCTTCTTTCTTTTCTTCTACAATAATCTCCTTCAATTCCTATTCATTAATTAGACCAGTATCTTCTCCTTGAACATTGTCTTTCTAATTTGTAGTTTCAACTTTATAAGCAAGATTCCCTTTAAATGGGTTCGATGCATCCTGTGACGTATCCAATAAAATAGGTACACCTTCCACAAAGAAATTAGGCTGTTGCACAATAATGTAGGAATGATCCATATCTTCATCATCCTTATATTGCTCCTTTACATCTCCAACTGACTTTGATGACTCCCCAATCCTAATGTCCTTAGTCTTTTTTGCTACAGGGGTTGGTTTTAGTGGTTTTGATCCTTTAGCAAGAAATACATTGTCTATTTCCTTTTGATTTTCTTCTCTTATCTCATTATACTTTCTTTCCATGATTTTTATGAGTCTTTTATTTGTTCTTAGGAACTTATTCAATAGCCTATCTATTCTTTAAAAGAGATAACAATGTACATGCACTCTATAGTCTGAATACAAATCTTATCATCCTCCACTAAGGCTCTCTGATTTATTTCTTCCAATCTGTCAAACAGATCCTTAGGGATACTGCCTTCAAGTTTAATAAGAATTTTCTCTAAGATCAACATGTGCTTTATCAAAATGTCCTCAATCTTAGGCCTATCCTCCTCATATCTGTCATAGTACTTAGGAAGTTGATTAAGCTTTCCCTTCTCTACTATTATTTTCTCTAACTGAATTAAGTTAGGTTTCCACAATTATCTTCCAAGTGCTTTCTCGACCTCTTTATAAGCTGGTTCAACAACATTATCTATTTCCTTCTCCTTTGTCTTCTCCTCTTTCTTCTATTTCTGGTTCCTGGTCTAGATGTTATCATTTTTGGCCTAAAGGACCTAGTTTTTCTTGCAGGTGTTTTTTCCTTCTTCTTCTCTACCATGATTTTTGCAGTCCTCTGTGAAGTTCTCTTGGGAGGGGTAAGATTCACATCATGTACTGTGACTACTACTATAGGTTAGTCAGGAATGTATACAAGTTCTGTAGTCTTTGGGAGTGAAAACTCTAAGCTCACCTATCCAGTATAATTCACTGCAGCCTTTTTCCTTAGTTCTTCCATTTGTTCCTTAGTTACCCCTTCTCCTTCTACAATTTTATTAATAAATTTCTCTACTTTCCTCTTCCTTTCTCCCCAAGTCAATTCCTCACTTACCTTTAGAGATTTTTCTTTATATGTACCCCATCTTTCCTCAGTAGTATCAATATTAGCTTCTAACACATGATAAACATGAAGTGTAAGTACCTCAACACTATCCTCATATCCCATGGGGGACATCATCTAGTCCTAGGCTCAACAACCTAAAAATAGGCGCAGTTAGTCTCAACCATGAAACACACAGTGTCCTTGTACTTCTCCACAATCTGCATAGGGATTCTCATTCTCTGTTTAATCTCTCTCTGGAATACCTTAAACATCCCAAAAAATTCACCATCTACCCATTTCTTATCTTGCCTCTTGTAAGAATTGCTGATCTGGGAAATAGTTGGTTCATCCTCTCTCCAAGAATGAATGTGCATTCCAGGAAACTCATGCATGATATGAAAAAATAAGCATAAAATCAAAGATCCAAACCTGAAATATTTAGACTTATCCCTTTTGATCTGCCTCAAGTTTTATAATAGTTATAGTCTAATGATTTCACTGAGATCATACTACTCATTCTCCATAACCATCTTATAATCCATCATGATTATACCTACTGAAACTGAGTTAATTCTTCTACTGTAATGCAATTTTTAACCAAGAATCATGCCTACCAATCTTACGTCTTTCTACTTTATGTCTGTGATGGTCATCACACACTTGTCCCATTTAGACTCTGTTAGGGCTTCTACCTCCTTTATACTCTTCTCCGTAGTAGGTACTTTTCCTGCGTTGCCCAATCCATCACCAAAGGAATCATTTATCTAGTTATCTTAACAGGCTTGTCTCCAATCTAGAAGAATTGATCATGTATTCTGCTAAGGACAATTTTGATCCATTCTGGCTCATCAAACTCATGAAACTCTTCCATCTGTTTGATATTTAGGTTTTCTAGATTCATGAAAATATGTTTGAATGTCCCATGATTATTCAACATGTCATTAATTTCCTTATGTACATCAAAATATCCAATTGTCTCTAACTTAAAATGAATGTATTCCCTTATGTCCTCAACATGCAAAACACCATGCGGAGTTTGTGAAAATACACCCTTACGGTCATCTCCCATTGATTTAAATGGGTGTCTCTTAAATTTGTACTTAGGTCTTTCTCTGACATCAAATATTTGTGGGATGTCCATGGTTTCTAGCTATAAAGATCAAATTTCAAGCTCGCAAGAGATATAAATACCTTTAGTACCAAAGTAGGGTTTGCTTTTCACGCGATCACTTGACTTTGTCTAAAATCCTTCCAATTCTTCTCTCTATTCTTCACAAGTGCTCGAATGGTGCTCAAAATGACTAAGTAATCTTACTTAAAGCTCACAATGTATCATTTAGATACAAAACCCAATGTACTTCATAAATATGTTTCCTTTCCAGTTAACCATCATATTTCAGGTGGTCAAATAATTTAACCTTACAGATTATGTGAACATTGATGTGGTTTTTACATACATCCCTATAGCTGTTCTAAAACTTGCATCAACTCATTCTGTAAACAAGGGGCTAGATAATTAACTATTATATTTCTCCAAAGAGCCCCCTAAGGCCATGCTTGGCCATTTATGCTGATGTTGCAATAGTAACATTAGACGAAGATCCATTAGCATCTACTAACTCTTTGTGATCCTTAGACTCACTCTGATTCTTTACTTTGCATACCCTATCACTGTCCTTGCCTCCTTTTGCAAAAAATTGGTTGAAATCATCTATGTATTTTTCCACGCTCTTGCCAGAATCACCAATATTCTTCTTTATAACTATAGGTGGTCTTCTATTTTTAATAGATCCATTATACCTGCAAAACTTTTCTATGTTTCCTTGATTATTGCATTTGAAACATGTAACAACTGGTTTGTTCTAATTAATCCGCAATCTGTAATTTCTTGCAATGTGCCCAAAATTATTACATTTAAAACACATGACCGTTGTAGATGTATCATTGTTATTTACACTAAATTTCCTGACATAATCTTGTTTATTCCATGACTGATCCAATTTTCTACATTAAGCCTTTTTGTACCCATATGCATGACAATTGAAACAATAACCAAAGAAAGGTTTGTAAGGGCTCTTACCTCTACAATGTTTCTTCATGTGACCGATTTTGTTGCATTCAAAGCATCTCCCCTTGAATGGTTTGAACTACTCTCTGTGTTCCTCATTATGATTAGGTATTTGCTCTTCTTTGTCTTCTGATTTCTCTTCTCGATATTTGGAACATTCAGCTTCACTGAAGCCAACTCATGTCTTATAAACTTTAGGTTTTTGTCTCTCCATCTATTCATCAATTTTATCATTTCTCACATGAAGTATTTCAATATGGTTCTTTGCCTCAACAAGTTCTCCTTTAATGATGCAGTTATATTTTTCTAACTCTTGATACTTGATTATGATATCATCAAGTTCAAGCTGCATTTTTCCCATTTGTACATTTGCACTCTTCAAGGTCTCTTCAAGTATGCTCTTTTCATATTTCTCTTGCTGAATTTCCTTGGACATCTGTAAATTAGTAACTTCAAATTGATGTTTCAATGCTTCCTTTTCCTGCTTAAGATGTTCAATCAAACATGACGAATAATTTTCAGGTTCCCTTATTTTCTCTACAAGTTCTTGTCTTTTGTTCCTTGAGAGTTCAAGATGCTCTTTAAGCTTCTTGATATAGTCTTCAACTCTTCTCAGTTTGAACTTTATTTCCACATTATCAACATTAGCCTTATCTAGGTCTTCAAGTACTACTTCAAGATTTTCTTCCAAAATTATTGAATCCATGTGGATCTCCCTCAAGCTGTTAGGCTTTCTCTCCAAGGTCCACCAGCTATGATACCAATTGTTAGGATTAAGAAATACTGAGAGGGGGGGGGGGGGGGAATCAGTATCACAGTACTTTTNATACTGAGAGGGGGGGGGGGGGTGAATCAGTATCACAGTACTTTTTATTAAACTTAAACAATTCAAACTTAACCATGCAATAACTAAAATGAGAAGAACATATGCATAAAGTAAATAACTCATAACACCATACTTGTTCCCGAGGAAACCCTGGCCAAAGGGAAAACCCCAGTGGGGATCAAACTCACAAATTATGCACTAAGAGTATAATGTCCCTATTAGGAGACCTATCCTTGTTAGGAGGTGAATATTACATTTAGTGAAAATCCCTGTTAAAGGATAAACCCTATTAGGGGTGAGGTGATGGAGCTCACTGCTCTAAAAGGACTTTCTGTCTAGATTACAAAGAGAAGTTTTACAACAATAAAAATGAATTGCAGTAGCATCTGCTATGCCAAATCAATTCTAGTTGAAGCTCGCAACAATAATCATAGAATCTCAACTTATTCTGCCATTATCCATCCATCCAACCAACAACACAACACACTTCACAACCCAAAAGGTTTATATATATATATATATATATATAGAAAAAATGACCATTTATTCAGCAAGATAGGTGAGGACCTATCATAAAACAAAAATTAGATCAACAAAATAACTAAATTTTAGTCCCCAAACGTCACGTCCATTTACATACCCTTTATTCGTTGTTTACCATACTCGCATGACTTCTCCAACCTGTATCTTTCACTAGTCATAGCCAAAAATCCAATGACCATAGTAGAATTTGTAGTACACTCCATACATCATACATCCAAGCTTGCATGTCATCATGATGCGTATCCTATTCTCTCTAGTCAGAACAAGTCGACTGCACCCTGATAAATATCTTCTGGACTTAGGAATTTTTCACTAGTAGAGTATCCAAAACTAATCTGTATGTCAAGCGACCATACCAGTAGAATGTATTTCCATAAATGATAACATATACATCATTATATACTGTCCACTTGCCAAAAAATCCATCATAAACTTACAATTTTTTGTATGTTATACATAGATAAGGGAACCCACAAAATGAAAATTTCAAGAGGGGTGAGAGAGGGGGTGGGGAAGATAGGGAGAGAGGAGGAAAGAGAGAGACACACATAATTGGATATGTCCACTACTTGGATCCAAAGGGTTAGGATTTCAAGTGGATTTGACCTTTGTATAAGCTATCCTAAATAACTCTTTTAATGAAATAGTTAAAATATGACCTTACCTAAACAAAACCTCTTCTATTTGAAGATTGTGCAAATAGTTGGTCATTCACCCCTTCCACCTTCTTAGATCATAAAGGGACAATTTTAACAATATTGGGAATATAGAGAGAGAAAGATAGAGAGAAAGTGAGAGTCGAGGTAGAGTGAGGAAGGGGAGAGGGAGAGGTATAGAAAGAGAAAAGATAATGATGAAGAGAGAGGGGAGTGAGAGGATTTTGAGAGAGTTCAAGGAACTATATCGCTAATAATAATAGTAAAGCCTTTATGACTTTGAAATCTACATTGAGGGGTTTTATCTTGGGAATGTCTTTGCTCCGAGTGCAGTGCAAATAAATAGCTCAAGTCCAATAACATTTGTTTTCATGTAAGCAAATGATAGTAAAATAGTGAAACAATCCCTTCTAGAGCCCATGAATTGTCCCCTATTAGCTTGTGCCACTTTCCCATAGAAGCATGCACAAATTTATCTTTGAACTACTTACTATGGATCCCAAATCACTAACTGTAGATAATCCATTGCACAAAATGTTGAGGGAATATTGTCAAGTACCGCTTTATTCTACTTGACCCATATACTAATTTCCCTCGAGGATGCCTATAGATGGAGACTAAATAATTTACTTTCCCCATTCTTCACATTGTTAAGTGTTATTTCTCAGGACATAGAGAATACATTTTATTTGGGGATTTTGATTCATGTATATAAATACATAAATATATATTACACACACACAAACACACACACACACACACACACACACACACACACACACTTCTATAAATTTGAATCAAATAAATGTGTAAGGGTTAAATCTTGATCACATTTTTATGTATAAAAACTTGATCATGTTTTTTGAATTAAAAGCACACACATATATTATAATGAGTACATATTTAGACTTGTACTTAGGCTTGGATGACAAGCCTTTGTCTTGGGAGCTTCATTTCCCTCCTTTTGGTGTGGTTTTTTGTTCCAACTGGTTTCTCAACTTCATCGTCATCAAATTTACACATATCAGGTAGGTATTTGTAAAATTACCACCAAAATTTCATACTTCTTCTAAGCTTTCTAACCATGATTTTTTAAGATTTGAACAATATTAACATATAAATCTTTAATTTTATTTACTAGTGTTTCTAGACTTCTTAGAGACATGCATGTACTATTTTTTAAATAACTTTTTACCTACTTATAGTCCAAATTTGAAATAAATTATATATTATTGTTGTATTAAAAATAGGATCCAGGTTCCATTATGAACCGTCATTGATGTTCCATTATCGTTCATCATTGAGTAGCACGCGGAGCATCTCTAGGATGAAGAATCCTTACAGAGTGAAGAGCCACACAAATATTTTTTCCTCACACTCTGGTTTTCCTTCATAGTTTTCTTTAATTTCTAAAAGCAATCTTTGATCTTTTTCTACTAGAAATCGCGCGTGCTGCTGGTTTGGTGGAAACTTATGTACTGATCACTGCATAAATTGTATTTTGTATAAGTCTATTTAGAAGAGTGTTTGGGACATCTTGTGATAGAAAAGGCCCAAAGAGACTACTCAAGACACATATGCATCTCTGTTTAAACAAGGATGGGTGATAAATTTCAAGCATATTCTTTTCTCTCTAATGTACATTATTCACATATATTCTTAATTTATAAGGATATGCACATATTTCTTTGAGACATGTTTTCAAACAGGCTTTGGGGAACTGAACACGTTCTAATGGTTGTGATAGCATTTGTTAATTTAATATCCACATTTGCTGATTTAGTATCCAATATTATTGACACCATTGTACTAATAGTTGTGACTTTAAAGTTGTTTTTGCTAATGATACTACCCATAAATGATGACTACCTATAATTGAATGAAATGTATCTCTTATTCTAAAAAACAACCAATCATGTGATGCCACATCAGCTGGACAAATATGGGGTCCCTAATGGACTACAATTGGTCTCACTTTTTTTTGGATTGTTTTGGAATCCTTTACAAAAATCATGTGGCATCATATTTGACGACATGATCCTAAAACTGTAGTTATAAGCAGGGAACTTTTCAAGTAAGTTGTAGTGAAAATAGGAGTGATTTAAAATTTCCACATAAGATTTTGAGAAGGATGAAATTAGGGTGCTCAACTACTGAATCATCTCCCGTAAACATCTTACATGCATGTCTAACATGACAATATTGACTTCAATATTGATTTGGACATATAAAAAATTCCTTTATCCTTCTATGCTTTGATGTATGTCCATACCATGTTGCAAAGCTTACCTAGATCAACACCTAATTGCAAAAAAGTAAAAATATAATATTAGATGATTTTTTTTTTGTTCAGATTCATGAAAACATACTGTTTTTTTTTGCAATTTTTTTTGTGGTTTTCCACCACAAAATTTGCAGATCATGAAGAATAAATTCTGAAAATTTCCCAAAAAATTGTTGTATTTTCTATTTTTAGAAATTTGATCAACTATACATTTTACATGAAAAATAGCAATAAACTTAACAAGGCAAACTTTTCATTAGAGTTTAGAGCCAAAATCTTCCAGACTTGTAACTGGACTTCGGTTGTGACCAACTTTTCATCAGCGTCCCTCCCCCTATAACTTCTTCCTAAGCCTAGAAAGCTTCCTCTACTATCATAAGCATTATCATTACTTCTTTGAGCACCGGTAAAGCTGGGAAATCTCCCTCACCATCTCCCTCTCCTATAATCATTATCCATTCTTTCTACACTACAAAAATGGATTATAAGCAAATCTTTAAGTGTTGGCTTGTTGAGAAGTGAAGGCCAACAGTCACAACTTCTTTTCCCTCCTATTATGACTCTTCAATATTCGAAGACTCTTCATTATGTATTATCATTGGAGTCTTTATATATGCTGCCCCTTCTCATTCGTAATTGATCTTTTACATTAATACAATACTCTGCAGTCTGGATGTAGCCACATTTTGTGGTGAACCAGGATAAATATATGTGTTGTGTATTTGTCTATTTTACTTTGAGTCTGTTGTTTATTCTTTCACATTCTAATCCTTTCAATTGGTATCAGAGCATAGGTTGTGCAGATTGGAATCAGGGTCAAATTTTTGGAAAGATGGAGGATACGAAAGTGGAGAAATTTGCAGGCAATAACTTTAGCCTATGGAAAGTGCAGATGTGTTCCTTGCTGATCAAGCAAGATTTATCAATCGTACTTGAAGGAAAAACTAAGAAACCAATTGCGATGTCACATGAAGATTCAAAGAAAATTGATGATAAGGCGATGACATCAATCTTTCTTTCGCTATCGGAAAATGTCTTGTTCAATGTCTTGAACGAAAAGATAACAAAATAAATTTGGGACAAACTTCAGAGCACGTATGAGACGACATCAACTGCAAATAAAATCTTCATTATGAAGAGACTCTACAAGATAAAAATGAAGGAAGGGGCTGCGATGTCAAATCATATAAATGATTCAAACACTTTATTATGTCAATAAAACTCGATTGGTATGACACAAGATGACAAAGCCAAAGCCATCATCTTGTTGTGTTCCTTACCTGACAGTTGGGATCCCATAGTTACAGCTGTTAGCACTTAAAATTCCACGAAGAAGAAGCTGGTCTACAATGAAGTGGTTGCCACTTTACTTAGTGAAGATATGAGAAGAAGTAACAAAGACACCCCATTCGGTGATGCTCTTACCATGGTCAGCACTGAGAATAGAGAAAGAAGCTAGCATAGAGGCAGAAATAATTACAACCGGTGACCACAATCGGCTAGAAGATCACAGTCTAGAGGAAGAGAAGGCAGTTGTGGTTTTGTGGAAAATCTGGCCATGTCAAGAAAGATTGTAGAAAATACAAGAAGGCACAAAAAAAGGTTTTGGACAGTGGAGCAAACATAGCTCATGATAGAGATGATGACATCTTAATTCTTTCCACAAGTGACACAAAATCTGAATCTTGGGTCCTAGATTCCGGTGCTTCCTTTCACACCACTTCTTGCATGGATTTGTTCACAAACTACCAAGAAGGTGAGTTGGGAAAAGTTTATTTGGGGGACAATAATTCATGTGAAATTATTGGAAAAGGTGATGTTGCTTTGGATTTAGATGGAGGAGTTAAAGGGCTATTAAGAGATGTTCGCCATATTCCTAAAGTGAAGAAAAATCTGATTTCTGTGAGTCAGCTATATACACAAGGCTTTCTCACAAATCTCACAGACAAATGGAAAGTCACTAGTGGTTCTATGGTTATTGCAAAAGGCGATAAAGTGGGAAGCCTTTACATTGTTGAAACTATTGGTGAGGTGGGAGATGCTATGACTCTTGTGGGAAGCGATGTTTCCATTTGGCATCAAAGATTGGGTTACATGAGCAAGAAAGGACTTGAGGTTATGCTGAACCAAGATCAACTACCCGGTCTTCAATCCACAAATTTAGAATTCTACAAACATTGCCTTTGTGGGAAACAAAAATAGGTCAGCTTCTTGAAGAATGGACATGACAACAAGACAACACCATTGGAGTTGATACACTCGGATGTCTTTGGTCCTACAGAGGTCACCTCTCATGGAGGGGAAAATTAATTTGTCACGTTTCTTGATGATTGTACAAGGAAGGTATGGATTTATATGTTTTCTAGAAAATCTGAAGTGTTTTCAAAATTTAAAAATTTCAAAGCACTTATTGAAAATCAAAGTGGTCATAAGATTAAATGCTTGAAAATGGATAATGGAGGAGAATCTTTCTCTTTGGAGTTTGACAATTTTTGTGCAGACCAAGGTATTCAGAGAATTAAGATTGTTCGTTTCACTCACCATGAGAATGAAGCAGTAGAAAGACTCAACCGAACCATCCTTGAGAAAGCATGATGCATGCTTTCTAATGTTGGTTTAAGCAAGGATTTTTGGGCCGAGGCTTGCAATACAACTGTGTATCTAATTAATTAGAGTCCTTCATCTCGGTTGGATTTTGGCATCCCTAAAGAGGAGTGGTTGGGAAAGCAAATCTCTTATTCTCATCTACAAGTGTTTGGTTATCAAGCATTTGTTCATGTTCCTAAAGAAAAAAGGAGCAAATTGGATTCTAAATCTCAGGAGCGCATCTTCATGGGTTATGGTGAAGATCAATTTGGTTTTCATATGTGGAATTCAGTTGAAAGAAAATTTATTCAAAGTTGGGATGTGGTGTTTAATGAATCAATGTTTCCAACTATGGAGTTGGAAACACATGACAGGGAATATGTTCCATCATCTGCATTTTAGACTGATTCCTTTGTTAGTGCACACCTGCAACATGCTCCACATACACTAAATTCTATTCTAAATCCTCTTTCCTCTTATTATACTACTACTCCAAGTTCAAATAATGAACAAGAGACAGAGGATTCTTATGAATAAATAAGTATGTAGGAAGAACATGGGATTCTCCATTCTCCTCATGACAACGCTACTGATTGGGAAGGAGAACTACCCACTGTAAGCCTTTATCACTCTATAATAGCAACAGAGGAGAGAAGCCTGCATAGTGTGAAGGCTGGGAGTCTTCAAAACCATTCGGTAGCAATAGAGAAGTGCGGGGGTCTGTGTGAGCCCACACAGTATGGAGGGGAAATAAAGTATGGAAACTCACATGGAGTTAGCAGCCCGTGTGGAGACTAGAACTACCCCTCTGCAGCTCCACGTAGGACAGAAAAAACTGCTGCTCCCCTGTAAGTGTGGCCTACCACTCTGCCTCACACATACCCTTCCCCCTCTCTTCAAATGAAGCCTATCATTCCCCTCCACACACACCCTTCCTCCCCTCCTTATGTGCAACAAGCCTCTTCCTACACCCACACGCAACAAGGAGATAGATGCGGTATTGGGAATTTGATTCCAATTTCAAACAAAATCATGCCTTGCTCTCATGTGCAACACATGGATGTGCTCAAAAAATGCTATGAGAACATGGACAAATCAGGGGCAGCTATTCAAATCAATAACAAGTTTCAACATGAAACATGGGAGAAGGATGCAAACTGTTCAAATTGAAATATTACATTGCCCATTGAGGAAAGCACATTGTTTCCTTTAAGAAGGTCTACAAGACAACGTAAACTTCCTTCAAAATTCACAAACTATGAAATATTGTTCACTGAAGAAGCAGAGCCTTCAATTCTTGTCTAAGAATTTTCAGAACCATCAACATTTAAAGCTGCTCTCAAAGATGTCAACAGTGATAAATGGCAAACAACGATGCATGAGGAGATGGATTCTTTACTCAAGAATCAAACTTGGGACTTGGTCTCTCTTCCACCAAATAAAAGACCACTTAGGAACAAGTGGGTAGACCGGTTAAAAGAAGAAGATGAAGGCAGAAAATGCTTCAAGACTAGATTGGTGGTAAAGGGGTTTGATCAAGAAAAGGGGATAGATTTTAATGAGATCTTCTCACCGGTTGTCAAGATGACAACTATCTGAACAGTCTTGGGATTAGCATCAATGTGGGATCTTGAGTTGGAACAACTTGATGTGAAGACTGCATTCCTACATGGTGATGTAGAAGAAGAGTTATACATGGAGTAGCCTTAAGGATTCATCAAGAAGGGACAAGAACATCTTTATTGCAAGCTAAATCAGAGTTTGTTTGGCCTCAAGCAAGCCCCAAGATAGTGGTATATAGAATTTAATCACTTCATGGCTAAAAATGATTTCAGAAGGTGTGAATCAGACCCATGTGTCTATTTCAAGACACTTCCTAATGGTGAGTTCATAATTCTCCTTCTTTATGTTGATGACATATTAGTAGCTGACGCAAATAAAAGAATAGTTAATGAGTTAAAGGAGAAATTGGCAAGAAAGTTTGACATGAAGGACTTAGGGGCAGCCAAGAAGATTCTTGGCATGACAATTACAAGAGACGGGAAGAAGAGGGAAATTACCTTATCCCAAAAAAAATACATTGATAAAGTTGTTGAGAGGTTTGGCATGGTTGATGCAAAAGTTGCTCCTCTTCCTCTTGCTGGTCATTTCCGCTTAAGTTCTGAATTGTATCTAAAAACACATGAAGAAAATGGCTTCATGGAGAAAATTCCTTATAAATTTGCAGTTAGCAGCATTATGTATGCAATGGTGTCTCCCCGCCAAGACATTTATCATGCGGTGGGAGTTGTGAGAAGATTCATGAGCAATCCCAGGAATGCTCATTGGGATGTAGTCAAGTGGATACTAAGGTATCTAAAAGGAACTTCATATTATGCATTATGTTTTGGAGGAAATAAGGTTCAGTTGCAAGGTTACATTGATTCTGATCTTGCTGGAGACTTGGATAAATGAAGGTCTACCACTGGATATACCTTCATGTTTGTTGGAGCTGCCATCAGTTGGACTGAAGGTTGCAGTATTGCATTGCTCTTTCTTCAGCTGAGGCTGAATACTTGTCTCTTTTCGAAGGAGCAAGGGAATGATTTGGCTTCAGCGATGGCTTGGTGACTTGAAAGTTCATCAAAATGAGTATTGTATGCACCCTAAAATGGTCGCTTGGACTACGGGCCCCCATTTATCAATTTATCAAATTCCTTAATCAATGCTTTGCAACATTTTCAATTCAAATCAATTTCCTTGATCAAATTGTAATTAATTTATTTATTTTAATATTTCCTAAGGTTTGATCTTTTTTATTTAATTAAAAGATTTAATCTCCCTTTTAATTAAATAAAATTCATCTTATTTAATTAAATTAAATTTCTCCATTTTAATCAAATACAATTCATCGTATTTAATTAAATTAAATTCCTCCCATTTAATTAAATAAAATTCTTCTAATTTATTTAATTAAAAGAAAACCCCTCTTTTAATTAAATAAATAAAAATCCCCACTTAAAGCACTTTATTTAATGAAAAAGGAAATAAATTAAATTAAAATTAAATAAAAATCCTTTTTTATCACATCTTTCTAAGTGGTGGGATTTTTGCTTTTTAAATGAGCACATGGATCAACCAAGATTTAATCTCCACCATTTCTCATTTCTTTTTGCCTCTTAATCTCAACCGTTCACTTTTCTTTATAAGGAGCCCTCTCCTTCTCATTTAGGATCCCACTTTTTTTTTGTATTGTTATGCTGTAGGTTTGGAGAGCAATTTTGGAGGAGATTTTGAGCACTCAAGCTTGGATATTGCAACTTCTCTATCTTCTTGTCTTCTTCTTCTTCTTGCATCCATGGATATTCATGTAGATTAGATTCATATTAGATTAAATTCATATTTTCTTCCATAGATTAAGCTTGCATATTTCCTTTTATAGATTAATCATGCATTTTTATCATATAGATTAATTTATTTATATGCATTGCAATCATATAGAATAGTTGTCATTTTCATGCATTGAATCTCTCATTTCATGGTGTACTTGCAAGGGCACAATTAGGTCAATCTGAGGGCCTCCATCACACACCTTTGCACTCAATGACTAGGGAGCTCTGAGTCGATATTTGAGGCCTCATTCTTGAGCAACCTTGAATGGAATGACCCATAGAATTGTGACACATTTTCATCACACATTTTGGGCACCCACCGTGGGGCAGATCTAGCTCCATTTCCATTATTTTCTTGCAAATTTGATTTTTTCCGTCTGTGACAAAAATTTGTGTGAAATTTTGCTTAAAACGGTGTGGAGTTTTGCCAGTCTATGCAAAATTTTGCGCGATGCGTAGACTTTCATCTTGTGGCTCTGTGTGAATTTTCATGCAGACTTTGACACCAGGAAGTGATCTGACATTATTTTTTATTTTCTGTATTTTTTTGCTGTTTGTGTGTTTCTTCATGCGAGATTCTGTGAATCTTCGCGTGGCTATCTGTGAATCTTCGCGCAACACTCTGAGAATCTTTGCACGAGATTTTGCACCAGAGATCTAATTTTTATTACTATATTTTATAACTTTGATCTCTAACCACTAATGTTTACTATTTCTGGTGGTTTTTGATTTGCTGTTGTTGTTGCTGATTTGTACTTGCATGGATAAACAACAAAACATTCACGTTGCATTAGACTTGAGGTATTTTATTGCATATCTAGAACATTTGGTTTTTGGAAATAAAAATGAATCTCTCATGTGTTTAGCTTGAGTGTTTCTTGCTTTCATAGATCACATTTCCAATTGGTGCTCTAAAAATGGACCTAGATTTGCTTTCTTGCATATATGTTTCACATAGTAATTAGGCCCTATGAACACTATTTGTGGTGATCTTGAGAGAGTGGACTTCTTTCGCTTGTTTTACATGCAAATCTCTTCTTGATGATAGATCCCCTTGTAGGTAGGGAAGGATTTTCCATTCCTTCAAAATTGGTTTAGTCTTCTACTTTGATTGGTACTTTCTCTCTTGAGATTGGTGGTCATTGTTGTTGATATACAAGCCTTGGTTGAGGTGATTTCAAATTAGTGGCTCAATTAATCTTTCTTGCTATGTTTGGGTGAGGTGAAGAGGTTAGAGGATTATGCTCTTTTCCCTTTTGGGAGAATCAGAAACTTGGAACCCTTGAATCTGAACTAAGTCTCCATGTGGTCCATATTATGAGTCTTTCTTGTTAGAGAGGGTTAACTGTAGTAGACATTCTCTTTATTGGGTAAACCACGTGGACGGAACCTCAAGTGGTAATAGCAATTTTCACCATGGTAGCAACAATCACTATATAAATGTCCTTGTGGAAGAAATCTCCACAGGTGTGGTCTCTTGTTGGGTTGTCAAATCTCCTTAGCAGCTCCTGATTGATTAAATTCTCAGACTGTGTTAAAACCTCGGTGCCCCAGGATTGGATTTCACCCACTCGAGATTACAAAAGTTGCAGAGTCAACCCATTACTAAGAACCATAATGCAACCAAATTTTTATTCTCTAGGACTATGTGCGTGATTGGAAAATATTTTGAGAACATACACAAGTAGAATTTTTAGGGAGTAGAAATACTACGTCACTATTCTTGATCATGTGCAAGGTTGCTTTGTCCCTTGCTCATTGTTTGAAGACATTTTTGAACTCCCTAATTGCTGTCTTGCATTCCTAATTCATGAGAAAAATCTTTTAATAGATCTAGTTGGTTATTTGAAAATGAAAAAAAACTGAGTTCCAGTTCCTTTATGTCAGAACCCTCGCGTGAGAAAACTGTTTCTTCACGCGGCTCACTGTGTTTCATCGCGCGACACTCTGAGAATCATCACACGATATTATGCCAACTTGCTATCTATTTGTTGTCATTCTATCAGACTAGTCTAGTGTTTCCTTGTGCCATATCTGCAAAAATTTGCACGGTCCTGTGGTAATCTTCACGCAAGAAAGCATTTCATCACGTGAATCTGTCCTTTGTTTCTATACCATCAAGATCTTTGTTGTCAATTTTGAGCTTGCTTAACCTGCGGTCCTGTCATTTTTTGGTCTTCCTTGGTCAATCCGGGTTAGATTGGATTACTTACCCCGCTATTAGAAGCTTTTTCATACTTTGGATTCTTGCATTTTGACCTCTTGGATTAGTAATTTTTGATTTCACAAGTGACCTTGCTTGGAGTTGGTAAGCTAGGAACCGTCCTTGTTGAAAAGATAAACCTTTAGATTCTTTGATAACACACTTGGAGAGTTTTGGTAATCTCTTGTCCATTCAATTTCATATATTCAAACTCAATCAATATAACTTTATGGGTAAGATCATCCTCCTGATCCATATGTTCTAGGATACTTATCCAAAATGTGGGCACCTCTATGGCAGTGTTGGCTTACGCCTCTTACAAATTCTATCTTATCACCTCTCTTTTCAGACAATTTAATGCCTTTACTATCCTAGTTTGATACCAACGTCTCTTAGGATCATCCTATCAACTAATACTTTTTCTTTCATGCCATGTACAATAAGATATCAAGTAAATCAAGGAAAATGACCTCAAGTGGTCTTCAACCAATTACCCTTAGTACAAACTCGCCAAAAATGTAAGGGAAAAGAGCCCATATTTGATCAATCACCTAGGAACAACTCAAAAATTTGGTTTGATTCCAAGAGTCACCTTAGTAAGTTGGGTACCCCCTTAGCATATTCTCACTCTTCTATGGATATGAGTTACACAATGACTCAAAATGAGAGAGAAGACATGGATAAACGTCTTGATGATATATTTGCAAAGCATAGAGATGCTATTTCATTTGGTGGTTCCTCTCATAATAGTCGACCGGCTTCACCCCTTATCTCAACAAGATATCTAGATGCACACCAAAGGGCTAAGAGAGAGAGAGAGGTAAGAGGCAAGCTTATGAAGATGAGTTATCACAACATGAGAACGAAGGATATGAACTTTATGACACTCATGTTAATGCAACCTATATCAACAACTTGTTTCAAAATTCAAGACCAAATTCACCACTCAAGACATCTTTAGGATACATGAGTTAAAGACTTTAGAGGATTGAGCGTGAAAAGAAAGCCTTCCTAAATGAAAAAGATGCAAAGGAAGAACAATTGAGACTCCTAGAGTTGGAGAGACAGACTTTGGTAGAAATGGAAAAGAAAGCCTTTCAAGAGCAACAAGATAGGCTCTTGGATTAGAAACTCAATGATCGATTCAATAACATGCATGTTAGTGGTGGAAATAGCTCTCCTCCATCCACTCCTCCTAATAATCCACAAAGTGGGAGACATTCAAGATCACCATCACGATCTCCTAGCCCTAGAGGAAGAAGGGCTTCCAGAAATTATCATTATAGGAGACAAATACCTCCTAGGAACTCAAGGAAGCCTTCACAACATGCTCATCATGGTTCACAGTATGGGGGTAGTAGCTCAAATTTTGACTCCAGCTCCCAAGACTTTATGAAAATGGAACAAGAACCACTTTTTCAACAGCATGTGGAGAAATATCTAGAGTAGAATAAAGACAAGTTCCTAGAGAGTATAATCAACAAAGGTGCTAGAGTCCCCTACAAATTTCATGTGGAAAAGAAAATCAAGAAGCAAGGTCCATCTCAAGAGGAGGTGATAATGAACCAGAATATGTTCCTAATCTGACAAACCAACAAGACATGTGTGAAGATCGGGTCCCTTCCACTAATCTCCTTTGGGGAGATTCTGATATTTCGGTCAGTCATGCGTTAGTTGCAACTTTAGAACAAAATAAATCAGATATTGAAGATCCTCATAGAGAATGCCAGCGTAAGAATCTTTCTCATTTAATGGAAAGAGAATGTGTTACCTTTGATGAAATTAAACCTTCCACATCAAGATGCCCAAAACCTTCATGGTGTAAGCATCCTAGTCGCAGTTCAGAAATAAGTTCACATGAGTATGAATGGGACTCCTTCTCTGAGTCTTCCACAGTTGATAGAGATATTGATGTTATTCACACTTATAGTTCTCAACCCGAGGTAGCCAACAAGTCACATGTAGGATTAGAGGATTTGAACCCACATGTTGCCTTAGTGGATGATTCTTCGCTTGTTAGGATGAATCCTGTTTTGGGTAGCTTAGAAGGATATTTGACAGACTCTGACTCTTTGGTCACCAATGATAATATCATTCACATTTATAACCTTGAACCAGTCATTGACTTACCCCTTGTTCATCTGGACCTCATTGATTGGTCCCAACGCTATCACAAACCTAAGCTCTTAACATTCCAAAATGATTATGAGATAGCCTATTACCTAAATGCCATTGAACCTGTAGTCTCTTCCACTAGTGAATGAGCTACCAACATGACATAGCCAGACATCAAGTACCTTAGTCACAAAATAAAAAGAAAAGAAAATCAAAAGAGTAGGAGTTCTAATGGCGAAAACCACTGTGTGGCAGTGTCAGAACCAAAAAAAGTAAAAATAAATGACGTATCCACGGGTGAAAACCTCTCTGAGGTGCCTAAGGATGAGGTACTTGATCGTCTCCCTAGCTACTTTCATGATCGATATTCAGTGCTTATTGAACCAACACAAGCAGTCAATTTGGGTACATTTGAGGCTCCACAAATAGTACACTTGGCTGAGTCCTTGTCACCTCAAGAAAAAGAAGCTTACACTAAGTTCTTACAGAAAAAGAAGATCAATTTTGCATGGAATTATTTTGATATGCTAGGGTTGGACATTAATCTTATCATGCATGACTTGTCCATAGCTCCAGGTGTCAAACTAGTTAAACAAAGTTTGAGAAAGTTGCATCCTCACATAGCTCTCCTAGTCAAAGCAGAATTAGAAAAACTCCTTGGTGCAAAATTCATAAGAGCTATTGCCTATGCTAAATGTATATCAAATATTGTACTAGTTTCCAAACATGACAAATCCATTCGTGTTTGGATAGATTTTAGAGATGTCAATAGAGAATGGCCAAAGGATGATTTTCCACTTCCGAATATAGATATGATAGTGGACATGACTGTGGGTTATGAGATTTATTCCTTGATGGATGGTTTTTACATGTACAATCAGATTAAGATAGCTCTTGAAGATCAAGAAAAGACTACATTCATTTGTGCATGGGGTACCTATTGTTGGAATGTTATGCCTTTTGGATTAAAAAATGCAGGAGCCACCTATCAATGGGGTATGAAAACCATTTTTCATGACATGATGTATAAAAACATGGAATATTATGTGGATGACACCTTGACCATGTCTAAACAAAGAGACACACACTTAGATGATTTAGAAGTCATTCTAGATCGCATGGAACAATTTCAACTAAGGTTAAATCCTAAAAGTGTGCATTTGGATTCACCTCTAGAAAAATACTCGTATTCATTATTTCAGCAAAAGGAATAGAGCTGGACCCTGAAAAAGTCCAAGCAATCATAGATATGCCACCTCCTAGAAACATTAGTCAAATGGAGAGTCTTCAAGGATGTCTTCAATCTATAAGGAGATTTATTTCACAATTGGCAGATAGAGCTCAACCCTTCAACAAGAAATTACACAAAGGAGTCAAATGTGTTTCGAATGAGGATTGTCAAAAGAGCATAGATCAAATCAAGAAATACTTGGTGAATCCTCCTATTTTAATGCCTCCTATACCAGGGAAACCACTTATTCTATACATTTCAGTGACAAAATCTTCCTTGTGGGCATTACTGGCTCAACTTAATGAAAATGGGAAATAAAGAGCAATATACTACATTAGTTGTACTCTTGTTTCATATGTGGTTAACTACACTAGCATTGAGAAAGCTTGCCTTGCAGTTCTGTTTGCTTCCCAAAAGTTGCGACATTACATGCTTGCGCACACTATACACCTCATAGAAAAAATAGATCCACTCAAGTATTTTCTAGGAAGGATGCCCTCATAGGTAGACTTGCTAAATGGATGATGATCCTTTCAGAATTTGACATAGAGTACATTGAGCATAAAGCAATCAAAGGACAAGCCATAGTAGATCATTTGGCTAATTTCCCAATACAAGATAATGCACTTATTCAAGTTGACTTCCCAGATGAGCACCTCATGTATATGACTGAAAGAACATGGAAGATGTTCTTTGATGCATCCTTTATGCAAAACGGTTCACGAGCTGGTGTGTTGTTTGTTTCTCCTCATGGGTACATGATTCCTAAGTCTTACAAATTATTGTTCCCATGTACAAACAATATTCCTGAGTATGAAGCTTTAACAAATGGACTTAATATGGCCATAGAATGGAGAATCATGGAGTTACACATTTATGGGGATTCACAACTAATAATCAACCAAGTTAATGATGAATATCAAACAAAACATGAGAAAATGGTACCTTACAAGCAAATGGTTGATTCCTTGAAACGCTACTTCACATTTGTCATGTTTCGGAAAATCCCTAGAGTAGAAAGAAAAGGAGATGATGCTATGGCTACACTTGCTTCATTCCTTTAGTTAGAGCAACATGAATCTAGATTTGAATTCTTGGTGGAAACAACTCTCCTCCATCACAAACCTTTTCACTCCATGTTTAGGGAGCTATGAGTTGATATTTGAGGCCTCATTCTTGAGCAACCTTGAATGGAATGACCCATAAAAGTGTGACACATTTTCATCACACATTTTTGGCACCCACATCACCCTATCTATGACTCCCAAGAGAGCCATGTCATTTGTACCCTTATTGGTCATGAGTCATCCCGTTATGGTGCCATTTACTCATACCTTCGTGATGGCATTATACCTGAAACCTTTAACCAATCTGAATGCAGAAATCTTACCCGAAATGCCTCTCGCCATTCCCTTATCACTGGTGATTTATATAGGATGGGTCTAGATGGAACACTTCTTAGATGATTAGAAAAGGAAGAATCTGACCAAGCGTTAGTTGACATTCACGAGGGCATCTGTGGGGGACATTCCAATGGTCTTGCCATGGCCTGAAGGTTTCTTAGGGTAGGTTACTATTGGCCTATGATAAAAATTGATGTAGTAGCTTTTGAAAATTCATGTGAAAAGTGTTAAAAACATGGTAACCTGATATATGCTCCAAGCAGGGAGCTCATTCCTTTTATATCTCATTGGCCATTTCAACACTGGGCCTTTGACCTTGTTGGGCAGATTCATCCCAACTCATCAGGTGGACACAAGTTTATTATCACTGCTACTGATTACTTTACTAAATGGGTAGAAGCTATCCCACTTTTTGTTGCCTCAGGCAAGACAGTCTCTCCATTCATTCTGAACCATATCATCTGTCGATATGGAGTGCCTTCCAAGATTATCACTGACAACGGAGGCCAGTTCAAAAATAAGGACCTTAAACAACTTTGCAAGAAATTCAAGATTAAACAACATTGGTTGTCCATTTACTTCTTGTAAGGAAATGGTCAAGCAGAGGCATCAAACAAAACCATTCTTAAAATCTTGCATAGAACAGTCTGTAAGAATGGTAGAGATTGGCACTTATAGATAAATCCATATTTGTGGGCCTGTAGAACGAGTATTCGTACTCCTACTAGGGCTACTCCTTTTTCCCTTGCATATGGCGCTAAAGCAGTGTTACCTTTGGAGGTTGAGATTCCCTCACTTAGAGTTTCCCTCAAAGGTCTAGTTATAGATGAAGACTACCATGCCAAGAGACTTCAAGAGTTAGAACTTCTAGATGAGAAATGTCAAGCATCATTTGACCATATGAGGGTTTATCAAAAGCGCACGTCCAAAGCCTTCAACAAAAAGGTTCTCCCTAGAGAATTCCAAGTGGGAGATCTTGTCCTACATGAAAATCCCAAGATTCAACAGCATAGAGATCAAAATGGAAAATTTGAACCTAATTGGCTTGGACCTTACATCATTACAACAAATTTTGTGTTAGTTGCTTATTTACTATCTGCAGAAGAGGGAGAGCAACTCCCCGATCCTATCAATGTACTGCACCTGAAGAAGTTCTATCCATGATTCCCATTCTGTCTGGGGGCATCCTTTGTGCATAATTATTGATCCTGAAAAAATCCAAAAAAATGATATATTGTCAAAATTTCTTAAAATCAAAAAATGTCCTGAAAAAATGATCATCTTAGTGAAAACCTAGCAAAAGGTGGTTTGATGTATCTTCAAAAAAAATTATGTATTCCAAAAATATAAAACAAAAATAAAAAAAATTGAAAAATTCAAAAAAAAAGAAAAAGTGCCTTGGTGAAAACCTAGAAATAGGCACCTTGGTAGCAAAAATTCAATTTTTTTATATATAAAAAGTCCTGAAAAAAAGAAAAAAAAGAAAAAATGAAAGAGAAAAAAATTGTAATAAAATCCAAGTGGTGAAAACCTGGAAACATGCGCTACTTGAGGCCTTTGCACCCCTATTTCTTAGCGCATGTCCGCGACACTTAGCCTTTCTCCATTATGCCTTGTCCTTGTTGCCTTGGTCTGGAATTGGTCTTTGTCTTTGTCTAGGGGGCATAACTGTGTTAGCTTTGGTCTCTTGGATGCGTTAGTCTTTAGGACACCTCACAAACGGTGTTTTTCAACATCACCCCAACTGTATTTTTTAATACAATCCCTGACATCGAGTGTTTTTCAACACTTATCGGTTTGGTCTACCTAGTTTTTTCATGTGGTCTTACCTACTTGCAAGCATTCGATCCTTATCCTCGGAACTTAGTATCAGTTAACACACTTAAATTTTTAAATACAACACTTAATGTTTGAGCTATGTCATGATCTTTTGTTTGTGTGCTGATTGTTATTGATTTTTGTTGAGTGTCCTTGTCTAATAAGTCTTTCCGGGATGCATAGCTAGAGGACTTGGGGCATCGAAAATGTTTTTATTTTCTTCCTGCTTTATGCTTCACTGTTTTTGCACAACCATTCTGCTGGTCATCCTGGCCTCTATGCCTTGATGCGAGCATAGTTTTTCTATATTAAATTGGGTAAGCTAACATCAGAGTCATCTTGACCTTTATGTCTTCGATGCTTATGTTAGAATCTTTCCACATTCTAATCTAATATAAATCACATTCATATCTTCATAGTTGCACTTGTGACTAGTGATGATTGTGTGATTTTTTTATGTCTGTTAATAATGGCCCAATGATGAAAATAAGTTCCTTAACATTCTCTAATGAATGATGAACATAAAGTCCACTTTTACAATTGCTCTATTGTAAGTACACCTTTAAATTTTCATGTAGCTTGCATTGTTAGACCTCATGTTAGTTTGCATTTTAGGTTGCATTATGAGTTTGAGAGGGTTTCCTTCATCTTTCTTGTGGACTTTTAATCAACTGTGATCATGTTTTGATCTTCATTTCCTTATCTTCTTTCGTGATCTCAATCAAAATTTTATATCTTAAACAGTTATTGATTTTGGGGCATTCTCTTTCTTAAGGCAGATTCTCTTTCTTCTCTCCATTTATTTCCACCTCTTCCAAACTTCTATCTTCCATTTGCTTTCACCCTAGTTCTTTTCTTCTAATTCAACCTTGGGGCATAATCTTTCATGCTTAATGATCTACCTTGGTTCTGTGATCCTTATATCTTTCATCTTACATCAAGAACCTTATGTTTAATTTGATTTGATCAAATTTTTCAATTTACTGTTTCTCCTCTATCTCATTTCGATTTCGATCACGAGGGGGCAGTACCTATCAAACTTCATTCCTTGATTCAGCTTTATGAATCCTCTCATTTGTTCCACTTGGGGAAACCTTGTTTGAGATTCTTATCTTGGACATGTCAATTACTTATTTACAACGGTGTTGACCTTGTCTTTTTTGCAGTCAACTTATCTTTGTTCTGATGTCAATTACTTATTTACAACGGTGTTGATGTTTGTGTTGTTTTGTGATCCCAAATCAATCTCACACTTCAACTGCATTCTTTGACTACATGTGTTCCCAGAATGATCACACATTAGTCAAAGAGGGGAAAATGTATGCACCCTAAAATGGTCGCCTAGACTATGGGCCCCATTTATCAATTTATCAAATTCCTGAATCAATGTTTTGGAACATTTTCAATTCAAATCAATTTCCTTGATCAAATCGTAATTAATTCAATTATTTTAATATTTCCTAAGGTTTGATCATTTTTATTTAATTAAAAGATTTAATCTCCCTTTTAATTAAATAAAATTGATCTTATTTAATTAAATAAAATTTCTCCCTTTTAATTAAATAAAATTCATCTTATTTAATTAAATTAAATTCCTCCCATTTAATTAAATAAAATTCTTCTAATTTATTTAATTAAAAGAAAACCCCTCTTTTAATTAAATAAATAAAAATCCCCACTTAAAGAACTTTTTTTGATGAAAAAAGAAAAAAATTAAATTAAAATTAAATAAAAATCCTTTTTTATCACATCTTTCTAAGTGGTGGGTTTTTTCTTTTTAAATGAGCACATGGATCAACCAAGGTTTAATCTCCACCATTGCTCATTTCTTTTTGCCTCTTAAACTCAACCGTTCACTTTTCTTTATAAGGAGCCCTCTCCTTCTCATTTAGGATCCCACTTTTTTTTGTATTGTTATGCTGTAGGTTTGGAGAGCAGTTTTGGAGGAGATTTTGAGCACTCAAGCTTGGATATTGAAACCTCTCTATCTTCTTGTTTTCTTCTTCTTGCATCCATGGATGTTCATGTAGATTAGATTCATACTAGATTAAATTCATATTTTCTTCCATAAATTAAGATTGCATATTTCCTTTTATAGATTAATCATGCATTGTTATCATATAGATTAATTTCTTTTTATGCATTGTAATCATATAAAATATTTGTCATTTTCATGCATTGAATCTCTCATTTAAAGGTGTACTTGCAAGGGCACAACTAGGTCAATCTGAGGGCCTCCATCACACACCTTTGCACTCCATGACTAGGTAGCTATGAGTCGATATTTGAGGCCTCATTCTTGAGCAACCTTGAATGGAATGACCCATAGAAGTGTGACACATTTTTATCACACATTTTTGGCACCCATCGTGGGGCAGATCTAGCTCCATTTCCATTGTTTTCTTGCAAATTTGATTTTTTCCGTCTGTACGACTCTGTGACAAAAATTTGTGTGACATTTTTCTTAAAATGGTGTGGAGTTTTTCCAGTCTGTGCAAAATTTCGCGCGATATGCAGACTTTTGTCGTGCGGCTTTGTGTGAATTTTTGCGTGGACTTTGACATGAGGCAGTGATTTGACATTATTTATTATTTTCTGCATTTTTTTGTTGTCTGTGTGTTTCTTTGCGTGAGATTTTACGAATCTTTGTGTGGCTATCTATGAATCTTTGTGCGGCACTCTGAGAATCTTTGCATGAGATTTCACACCAAAGATCTAATTTTTATTGCTATATTTTATATCTTTTATCTCTAACCACTAATGTTTACTGTTTTTGGTGGTTTTTGATTTGCTGTTTCTGTTGCTGATTTGGACTTGCGTGGATAAACAACAAAATGTTCGCGTTGCATTGGACTTGAGGTATTTTTTTGCATCTCTAGGATATTTGGATTTTGGAAATAAAAATGAATCTCTCATGTGTTTAGCTTGAGTGTTTCTTGCTTTCATAGATCAAATTTCCAATTGGTGCTCTAAAAATGGACTTAGATTTGCTTTCTTGCATATATGTTTCACATAGTGATTAGGCTCTATGAACACTATTTGTGGTGATCTTGAGAGAGTGGGCTTCATTCACTTGTTTTACATGCGAAGCTCTTCTTGATGATAGATCCCCTTGTAGGTAGGGAATGATTTGTCATTAATTCAAACTTGGTTTATTCTTCAACTTTGATTGGTACTTTCTCTCTTGAGATTGGTGGTCATTGTTGTTGATATACGAACCTTGGGTGAGGTGATTTCAAATTAGTGGGTCAATTAATATTGCTTGCTATGTTTGGGTGAGGTGAAGAGGCTAGAGGATTATGCTCTTTTTCCTTTTGGGAGAATCAGAAACTTGGAACCCTTGAATCTGAACTAAGTCCCCATGTGGTTTATATTGTGAGTCTTCCTTGTTAGAGAAGGTTAACCGTAGTCGATATTCTCTTTATTGGGTAAACCACATGGATGGAACCTCAAGTGGTAATAGCCATTTTTTCCATGGTAGCAACAACCTCTATATAAATTTCCTTGTGGAAGAAATCTCCATAGGTGTGGTCTCTTGTTGGGTTGTCAAATCTCCTCAACAGCTCTTGATTGATTAAATTCTTGGACTGTGTTAAAACCTCAGTGCGCCGAGATTGGATTTCATGCACTTGAGATTGCAAAAGTTGTAGAGTCAAACCATTACTAAGAACCATAATGCAACCAAAATTTTTATTCTCTAGGACTGTGCGTGATTGGAAAACATTTTGAGAACATACACAAGTAGAATTTTCAGGGAGTAGAAATACTACATCACTATTCTTGATCATGCGCAAGGTTGCTTTGTCCCTTGCTCATTGTTTGAAGACATTTTTGAACTCCCTGATTGCTGTATCGCGTGCCTAATTCATGAGAAAAATATTTTAATACATCTAGTTGGTTATTTGAAAATGAACAAAACTAAGTTCCGGTTCCAAACTGTTAGAACCCTCACACGATAAAACTATTTCTTTGCGTGGCTCGCTGCGTTTCATCACACGACACTCTGAGAATCATCGCACAATATTATGCCAACTTTCTATTAATTTGATATCATTCTATCAGACTAGTCCAGTGTTTCCTCATTCCATATCTACAAAAATTCATGTGGTCCTGTGGTAATCTTCGCGTGAGAAAGCATTTCATCGCACGAATCTGTCCTTTGTTGCTATACTAGCAAGCTCTTTGTTGTCAATTTTGAGCTTGCTTAACCTACGGTCCTGTCATTTTTGGTCTTCCTTGGTCGATCTGGGTAAGATTGGATTAGTTACCCCGCTGTTAGAATCTTGTTTATTCCTTGGATTATTGCATTTTGACCTCTTGGATTAGTAATTTTTGATTTCACAAGTGACCTTGCTTGGAGTTGGTAAGCTAGAAACTGTCCTTGTTGAAAAGATAAACCTTTAGATTCTTTGATAACACACTTGGAGAGTTTTGGTAATCTCTTGTCCATTCAATTTCATATATTCAAACTCAATCAATATAACTTGGGTAAGATCATCCTCCTAATCCATATGTGCTAGGATACTTATCCGAAATGTGGGCACCTCTGTAGCAGTGTTGGCTTACGCCTCTTGCAAATTCTATCTTATCACCTCTCTTTTCAAACAAGTTAATGCCTTTACTATCCTAGTTTGATACCAACATCTCTTAGGGTCATCCTATAAGCTAGTACTTTTTCTTTCATGCTAGTTACAACAAGATATCAAGTAAATCAAGGAAAATGACCTCAAGTGGTCTTCAACCAATTACCCGTAGTACAAACTCACCAAAAACGTAAGAGAAAAGAACCCATATTTGATCAATCACCTAGGAATAACTCAAAAATTTGGTTTGATTCCAAGAGTCACCTTAGTGAGTTGGGTACCCCCTTAGCATCTTCTCACTCTTCTATGGATATGAGTTACACAATGACTTGACACAAGAGAGAAGACATGGATAAACGTCTTGATGATATATTTGCAAAGCATAGAAATGCTATTTAATTTGGTGGTTCCTCTCATAACAGTCGACTGACTTCACCCCTTATCTCAAAAAGATATCTAGATGCACACCAAAGGGCTCAGAGAGAGAGAGGTAAGAGGAAAGCTTATGAAGATGAGTTATCACAACATGAGAACCAAGGAGATGAGCTTTATGACACTCATGTTAATGCAACCTATACCAACAACTTGTTTCTAAATTCAAGACCAAATTCACCACTCAAGACATCTTAAGGATACATGAGTGAAAGAGTTTAGAGGATTGAGCATGAAAAGAAAGCCTTCCTAGATGAACAAGCTGCAAAAGGAAGAACAATTTAGACTCCTAGAGTTGGAGAGACAAACTTTGGTAGAAATGGAAAAGAAAGCCTTTCAAGAGAAACAAGATAGGCTCTTGGCTCAACAACTCAATGGTCAATTCAATAACATGTGTATTAGTGGTGGAAACAACTCTCCTCCATCTACTCATCCTAAGAATCCATGAAGTGGGAGACATTCAAGATCACCATCACGATCTCCTAGCCCTAGAGGAATAAGGGCTTCAAGACATGATCATGATAGGAGACAAAAACCTCCTAGGAATTCAAGGAAGCCTTCACAACATTGTCATCATGGTTCATAGTATGGGGGTAGTAGCTCAAATTTTGACTCCAGCTCCCAAGACTTTATGAAAATGCAACAAGAACCACTTTTTCAACAGTATGTGGAGAAATATCTAGAGCAGAATAAAGACAAGTTCCTAGAGAGTCTAATCAACAAAGGTGCTAGAGTCCCCTATAACTTTGATGTGGACCAGAAAAGTAAGAAGCAAGTTCCATCTCAAGAGGAGGTGATCAAAGAACTTAAGATCATGATGGAAAATATGTTGGCACCTAAGAATTTATTTTCATTTGACTCAATTTTTCCTAATCCTTTTGATAAGAGTGTTGACATGAAAGAGTTCCCTAGAAAGGTTGAAATTCCTCAATATGACAAATATGATGGCAATGGAGATCCACATGATCATGTGCACCATTTTTATACCACAAGTTTTGAGTTCCATGAAGATGACTCGTATGTTATGAGATTATTCCCAAGGAGTCTAAAAGGTTAAGCAATGGAATGGTTCACCAATATAACTCCCCCCGTCAATACTTTCAAAGAGCTTGTTGATAGATTTGTTCAACATTTTGCATACAATATTTCAAGATCAATAACTATGTTGGACTTATGCAATTTAAAACAAAGTCAAGGGGAATCCTTTGTTACTTTCTTACAAAGGTGGAGATGAAAGTGCTCTCGATATTCTATAACCATTCCTGAAAATGAAAAGATTGATATCCTTGTTAGCAATTTGGTTCTTGAAATGCGGTATGAAGTTAGAAAAATGGTTTTTGATTCCTTTGATACCATGGTTGAAACCACATGTAGGATTGAGGATTTTTTAAAAGAACAAGTAATTTTGACCAAACATGGAAACAACAACAACAATGGTCAAAATAATAACAACTCTAACAAGGATAAAGGGAAGAACTCACAATGGAATAGGAAAAAACAAGTGGTAAATGATGGAGTTGTGGAATCCTCTCAACCAAAAGATCAAACTGTGCTCCACTTGTCTAGTACTATTCAATCTATGAATCTCAACACATCTAATCAACAAGAGAGTAAGCTAAGATACAAAGATAAGCCTAAGAGAGAAAGAAGTCAATTTGCAAAACTTGGTGATTCATATGAGGATTTTGAAGACGATCATTGCCAAAAATCTTGCACATCCTCAAGATCCTACAAAATTTCATATACCTGATGTTAAGCCACATTGGTGGGATGAGAAGGCCTTTTGCATATTTCACAATGGCATTGGACATATCATTGAAAAATGCTACAAACTCAGGCATATTATTCAAGATCTCATTGAGAGTGGAAAGCTTAAGGTAGATGGATTGAACACTAATGCCGATCATAAGGCATTCAAGGAACATTTTCCCAAGTATGAGAAGGGGGAAATCTCTACAGTTAAGAATGGAAAAGCTAAGATCAACTACACTTAAACAGATGCAGAGAATACTATCAACATGATTGAATTTGTAGAAGAGAATATCAACATGATGAGGGGAAAATATCCCTATGGTTATGACTCTCCTCTTGTCTTTGATGAAGAGCCCTTTGTGGGGCTAAGTGGTCCCAAATCTAGAGGGTTGTCTCAAATTCTTAATGTTGTCACACAAAGTTAAGGTCCCGTTGTCATTAGAGGGCCCAATTCAAGCCAATCAAGTAAACCTAAGCAAGTGGCATCCAAGAATGTCACCTTAAAGATGACAGTTGATCCTAAGTAAAAATACAATCTTTTCGATCAGTTACAAAGAGCCCCAGCTTAGATTTTGATCTTGGAGCTCTTGGAGTTGTCCCTGAGACATAAGCAAGTCCTTGAGGATGCTTTGCGCATGAACGTCCCCAACAATTTAGATGTCAACCAATTCCAGAACATGGTGAATCACATTGCTAGCCCTCATTACCTTACCTTTTTGGAGGATGATGATAAAGCCTTGATCGACCCATTAAATCTTGCTCTCCATATTGAGGTCATGATCCACAGAACCTGTGTTAGGTGTGTGTTGATAGATGGGGGTGCTGGGCTAAATATTTGTTCATTCAGTTTGTTGAAAGAGTTGGATTATTCTGAAGAAGTCATAGATACTAGAAAAAGGATTACTATAAAATCCTATGATGAGGCAGAAAGAAGTTCCAAGGGGTTGGATGTCCTTCATGTTAGGATTGGCCCTGTTAAAAAAGACATTTTATTTCAAATAGTTGATGCTAGACCCCTTGCGTATAATATCTTACTTGGTAGATGGTGGATTCATGATATGCAAGCAGTTCCATCTACCTATCATCAATGTGTTAAGTAAACCTACAATGGAATAGAGATTTGTATACCTGGGGATAACACTTTATCTGTCAATTCCATTTCGACGGGAGCTCATGTTCCCCTCAATAGAGAAGCAGAAGATTTTGATGAAAATTTAGCTGAGTGTAGAGACAAGCTCAAATCCATAGATCTTGGCATGGGGGGGTATCAAATCAATTCCCTCACAAAACTACCATTTTCACCCAGGTCTTATGGAAAGCCTTCACAAGAAAAGAAACCTTCCTCTTCAACTATGACTTTATTTGGTACATTCATAGATTCCTCAGTGCCTATCCAAGATGAGAAAGAGGAGACATTTGTTAGAGACTGGATCTATAGAGAAGAGAAATATATGCACTATGAGAACTTCTCTCCCTCTCCTAAAGTTTATGGAAGAGGGTATACTTTTGTTAGACAAATGGTCTATCCTGGATATGGCCCTCTTAATCATAGATTGGATGCTAGAGCTGAACCTCTTGATCATGCTCTTTTTAGATGCAAGTCTAGGAAGCTGGTTGGCCTAGGATTTGAGAATTATAACATGCACACTAATCCTATATTTGAGGTATCAGATAGTGAAATGAACCAGAAAATGTTCCTAATTTGACAAACCAACAAGACATGTGTGAAGATTGGGTCCCTTCCACTAATCTCCTTTGGGGAGATTCTAATATTCTGATCACTCATGCGTTAGTTGCAACTTTAGAACAAAATGAATTAGATATTGAAGATCCCCATAGAGAATGCCAACATAAGAATCTTGCTCATTTAATGGAAAGAGAATGTGTTACCTTTGATTAAATGAAACCTTCCACATTAAGATACCCAAAACCTTCATGATGTAAGCATCCTAGTCGTAGTTCAGACACAAGTTCACATGAGTATGAATGTGACTCCTTCTCTGAGTCTTCCACAGTTGATAAAGATATTGATGTTATTCACACTTATAGCTCTCAACCAGAGGTAGCCAAAAAGTCACGTGTAGGATTAGAGGATTTGAACCCACGTGTTTCCTTAGTGGACGATTCTTCACTTGTTAGGACGAATCCTGATTTGGGTAGCTTATAAGGATACCTGACAGACTCTGACTCTTCGGTCACCAATGACAATATTATTCACATTTATAACCTTGAACCAGTCATTAACTTACCCCTTGTTCATCCTAACCTCATTGATTGGTCCCAACACTATCACGAACCTAAGCTCTTAACATTCCAAAATGATTATAAGATAGCTTGTTACCTAAATGCCATTGAACCTGTAGTCTCTTCCACCAGTGAACCGACTACCAACATGACAGAGCCAGACATCAAGTACCTTAGTCACAAAATAAAAAGAAAAGAAAATCAAAAGAATAGGGGTTCTAATAGTGAAAACCACTGTGTGGCGGTGTCAGAACATAAAAAAGTAAAAAGAAATGATGTATCCAAGGGTGAAAACCTCTTTGAGGTGCCTAAGGATGAGGTACTTGATTGTCTCCTTATCTAATTTCAACATCAATATTCAGTGCTTATTGAACCAACACAAGCAGTCAATTTGGGTACAGATGAGGCTCCACAAATAGTACACTTTGCTGAGTCCTTGTCACCTCAAGAAAAATAAGCTTACACTAAGTTCTTACAAAAAAAGAAGATCAATTTTGCATGGACTTATTCTGATATTCCAGGGTTGGACATTAATCTTATCATGCATCACTTGTCCATAGCTCCTGGTGTCAAACCAGTTAAACAAAAATTGAGAAAGCTGCATCCTCACATAGCTCTCCTAGTCAAAACAGAATTAGAAAAACTCCTTGGTGCAAAATTCAATGGAGCTATTGCCTATGTTGAATGGATATCAAATATTGTACAAATTTCCAAACATGGCAAATCCATTTGAGTTTGGACAGATTTTAGAGATGTCAATAGAGCATGCCCAAAGGATGATTTTCCACTTCCCAATATAGATATGATAGTGGTTATGACTACGGGTTATGAGATTTATTCCTTGATGGATGGTTTTTCTAGGTACAATCAGATTAAGATAGCTCCTGAAGATCAAGAAAAGACTACATTCACTTGTGCATGGGGTACCTATTGTTGGAATGTTATACCTTTTGGATTAAAAAATGTAGGAGCCACCTATCAATGGGCTATGACAACCTTTTTTCATGACATGATGCATAAAAACATGGAAGATTATGTGGATGACACCTTGGCCAAGTCTAAGAAAAGAGACACACACTTAGATGATTTAGAAGTCATTCTAGATCGCATGGAACAATTTCAACTAAGGTTAAATCCTAAAAAGTGTGCATATTCAATATTCAGGAAAAGGAATAGAGGTGGGCCCTGAAAAATTCCAAGCAATCATAGATATGCCACCTCCTAGAAACATTATTCAAATGAGGAGTCTTCAAGGATGTCTTCAATCTATAAGGAGATTTATTTCACAATTGGCGGATAGAGCTCAACCCTTCAACAAGAACTTACAGAAAGGAGTCAAATGTGTTTGGAATGAGGATTGTCAAAAGAGCATAGATCAAATCAAGAAATAATTTTTGAATCCTCCTATTTTAATGCCTCCTATCCCAGGGAAACCAATTTTCTATACATTTCAGTGACAAAATATTCCTTGGGGGCATTACTGGCTCAACTTGATGAAAATGGGAAAGAAAGAGCAATATACTACATTAGCTGTGCTCTTGTTTCATACAAGGTTAACTACACTAGCATTGAGAAAGCTTGCCTTGCAGTTGTGTTTGCTTTCCAAAAGTTGCGATGTTACATGCTTGTGCACACTATACACCTCATAGAAAAAATAGATCCACTCAAGTATTTTCTAGGGAAGGCTGCCCTCATAGGTAGACTTGATAAATGGTTGATGATCCTTTCAGAATTCGACATAGAGTACATTGAGCATAAAGAAATCAAAGGGAAAGCCATAGTAGATCAATTGGCTGATTTCCCAATACAAGATAATGCACCTATTCAAGTTGACTTCCCAGATGAGCACCTCATGTATATGAATGAAAGCACTTGGAAGATGTTCTTTGATGGATCCTTTATGCAAATGGTTCAGGAGCTGGTGTGTTGTTTGTTTCTCCTCATTAGTACTGTTACCCAAATTTTTACATGCGGGATAGAAGTCATAACATTTAAAAATTTGCATAAAGAAACATCTCTTTGACATTACTATTCAGCGAATGCAAATGAAATACATTGCTATTACATTCATATTATCAGACAATTTTTGTACTCTAAGTTTTGATCAAATTCACAATTTCAAATTTATAAACAAACATTACATTGTGCATTCATACTGAATGTATTAGACAAGTGTTCCTTCAAGGTCACATCTTGCATACTGAAACTTAGAGGACATATGCAAAAAAGAAAGTAAGAAGGAAGCATGATGAATTCTAGGGTCTATGTATTGCCTTTAAGAGGTCTTCTAGTTTCTGGAGTTGTTCATCTGCATCATCTGAAGACTTTCATATCCTTTTTTGTCTTTGTCTGTCCTCAATCCTAGGTCTTCTGTTGTTCCTGTTTCCTACATTATCATGGTATGAAAGAGATAATAGATCCAATTGGATCTAAGAAATACATAAAGGCCTAAAAGACACCATGCATCAGTCAAACTCCCTGAATTACATATTTATTGATGATATCAATATGATAGAAAGATATGCATTTGCATTTGACAAAAATAATAATATTAGAAAAAAATATCTTTATGAAAATATTGTGCTATATTTGAAAGATGCAATGAGTGTCACGAGCCCGTGCTCAAACTTCACAAATATGCATTATTAAAGAATGCTAGATGTTCAATGTACAGGAAAGAGAAGAGATGATCAAATACATATTTCAAACACTATTGATACTGATATACAGAAAGATGAGTAAGATTCAGTGCAGTCAAAAGATCACATTATGCATATGAAGATGTAGTTTTAAATAATGCATATGTAAGAGTAAAAGGAAAATGACAGTGTTATTGTCATCAAAAGATTATGCATGGTTGGTGAATCAAACAACAGTGTTGTTGTGAAAAATGTTATGCATATACAAGTAAAGAGTGCTGTACATGTATGTAAATGCTATTATTAATGCTATTATCCATGTTTGAATGACAGTGTAGGATAAAAAATGTATATTCATATGTGCAATAGAACTGTGCAAATGAAAAGACAATGTGCATATACTGTCAAGCATAAGTTATTTTTTGTGCATATATCCATAAGAGTGGTGGTTCATATTACTGAGAATAGTGTATCCGTGTGCCTAATATGAAATTGAAGTAATGTTTTATGCAGGGTATTGAGCTAACAATCTTATTCCAGTGTATTAAAATGACAGTGCCATCAATTGTAATGATGTTATCAAATACAATAAAAGATGCTATGCATATTCAAGAGGAAAATGATAACAACAATGCTGCTATAAGGGAGGACAACAAGTTTTATATATTATAACAACATGGTCTCCACACAAAATAGTAAGTTACAGACAGGAAAAGATGATTCCAGTTCAAAAGGCACAGAATGCATGGCTTCTACAAATAGCTTGAGCTCAAAATCATGGAAATAACAGACAATGATGATGGAATCGACAAGGGGTTTGAGATGAGCTCTCATTGACAACAATGTTGATAGTTCTAGACATTTTAATGGTGCCAGAGATAGTTCAAATCATAGGTTCAAACATTTGTAGTTACAGAAATCATTTACAACAAGTGTAAATGGCCACCATCAACGACAGATAACTCTACATAAATCATAATCATTTGCAAAAAGAATGGATACCCATTAAGGAAAAAAATGTGTTTAATGAGAAGCATAAAAACAATGAACATCTAGGTACAAAATTATTATAAACAACATGTTCAATGAAGCATAACACAATAAAAAAAATCCAGAGTTCATTGCAGGAATCATGGTGACATAGTAGGGAAAAGACCCCATAACTCAAGCATTTTGAAATATGAAGTAACAACATATTCAAACCCAAGAAGAGTAACTTATCTATGGTATTTATGCAAAGAGGTCATGGTTGAAGAGCCCAAGTTCTCTATGTTCAAAGTGCCACAACAACACCATTATGTGGCAATGGAGTTACAATGTCATGTACATAGCCCGAGCCACCCAACAGCATGCAAAGGAAAATGCCATACCCTACGACATGTAAACAAGTAGTTGCAAACCAAGTTCAAACTATAGGGGAAGTCGAACTCTAGGTTTTGTTTCTAGCACCGAGAGATAGAGGCCTGAGCTTCTTACAGAATAAAAGATAGCACCATTAACTGATGGCATAAAAATCCAAAGGAAAAGCCTCAAAAGATCATGTAGAGAGCCCATATTTTCAATACCATGTAATACGACAGAAAAAAAGGAGGTAAAGAACAGTGGAGACCGAGTCTATGCAAATGCAAAATTCCAGATGTTATGGCATCGGAACAATAGCTAGAACCCGCGGTGAACAATGAAGAGCCCAAGTTCAACCAAGTTCATAATATATGCGGTGCCATGTGTCATGGTAATGAAACTCTTGTTTGAAAGCTAAGTCCAAGTGCACTCTAGCCCAGAGAAGATCACAACCATAGACGACGCCATACATTATGGCATAATGATTCTAGATTATAAACTAATGACAAGTCTTAGGATGAATATGGATGAACCCCAGCTCAAGCATCAGAAAAGAAGCAGTATGGCGGTGCCAAATAGGAAGAACCCTAGCTTCTTTCCCCAAATGCATATTTTCTAAGTGAAATGACTACAAAATGCCTATGCCAAAATGAGATAGATTTTGGTGTCTGAAGTACTGAGGAGTTAATGCCCTGAATGAATTGTAGTGCCATGAGAGTACTTGGAAAATTCAGCTGCAATAGATATTCTTTCATTGTATTAGCTATGTTGAGTTAGGTTGATATAGCTTGACTATGGTGTCAGCTTTGCTGGGTTAGGGTGTTTAAACTATGGTGGCGAGTTTATGTTAGGGAGTTAGGGTTTTATGTAGATATGGATCGGATTTATGTTTTGGGGTATACTTTTGGAGTTTTTGTAATATGCTTTGTAATATGTTTATATATGTTATGTAAAAGATGTAAAATCAAAAGATATATCAACATTAGGGGAGCTTTTTGAAGGTTTCATTTTTGGAATTAGCCTCAAGGGCTTAATTTTAGGCACTAATCATGCCTTAATTTAGGGATATGTATTTTGGAAGGTGGCTTGACTGGAGGCTAAAATTTAGGCATTGTTTTGGCCTTTGATTAGGGGTTTCTTTTTGTTTAGGAGACCTTTTTGGAGGGAGATCTCATTTTTGAGATAAGCCATGTGGGCTATTTAGTGGACTGTTTACTTCATGTTTAGTGGTTGAGATTTGGGGGAGAGGAGGTTTTAGTGAACTACTTTGTTCCTATACCACTTTTTTCATGCATTTTTGTATCCATTTGGTTCAAAATTAGGGGAGAAGGTTCTTTTAGTGAACCATTGGTTCCTATATACCTTTTTACATGTTTTTGTAACCATTTTACAGGTTTTGAAGGATAATAGAGCAGGCTTCTGATTACATTATTTTTCTGAGTATCAAATCCATTCTTATTCTTCTTTTCTATATTAAGTGTTTCATATTTTGAATGATCTGGTAAAGTGAATTGTTTTCAGATTCCTTTCCTATGTTACCAAAAATTAGGCCTTTTTTGTAGAATATGTAAGTTTGTTGCCAGTTTTTACTGTTTGTGGTTTAAACCCTAATAGTTGAATGCTAGTCAACCTTTATGTTGAATAAAGAATGATAAATGAATATCAGTGATCTTGTCATTGTGAATGTCGGTTTGAAGATCCTGATAGATCTGAAGCAAGTTTTGGTGTATCACCCCATTTTCACTTTGAGTTTTAAAACTTTTTCCCTTTTCCCCATCAAGTTTCAAATCAGGAGGTGATATTCCATACCAAATAGGAGCCAGCCTAGAATCTGAAGACTCTTCGTCATCCATAGTTCACCCACAGCTAGAGGAAGTTTCCATTGTCAGGATGGAATTGTTGTGTAGCCCTAATGCCTGAGTTGGGGTGACAATTCTAAGCCTGAATAGGTACACGATTCCTAAGTCTTCCAAATTATTGTTCACATGTACAAATAACATTATTGAGTATGAAGCTTTAACAAATGGACTTAAGATGGCCATAGAATGGAGAATCACAAAGTTACACATTTATAGGGATTCACAACTGATAATCAACCAAGTTAATGATGAATATAAAAAAAACATGAGAAAATGGTACCTTACAAGAAAATGGTTGATTCCTTGAAACACTACTTCACATTTGTCACGTTTCAGCAAATCCCTAGAGCAGAAAACAAAGTAGCTGATGCTATGGCTACACTTGCTTCACTCCTTCAGTTAGAGAAACATGGATCTAGATTTGAATTCTTGGTGGAAACAACTCTCCTCCATTGCACACCTTTGCACTCCATGACTAGGGAGCTATGAGTCGATATTTGAGGCATCATTCTTGAGCAACCTTGAATGGAATGACCCATAGAAGTGTGACACATTTTCATCTCACATTTTTGGTGCCCACATCACCCTATGTATGACTCCCAAGAAAGCCATGTTATTTGTACCCTTGTTGGTCGTGAGTCATCCCGTTATGGTGCCATTTACTCATACCTTCGTGATGACATTATACCTAAAACCTTTAGCCAATCTGAACGCAGAAATCTTACCCGAAACACCTCTCACAATTCCCTTATCACTGGTTATTTGTATAGGATGGGTCTAGATAGAACACTTCTTAGATGCTTAGAAAAGGAAGAATTCAACCAAGCGTTAGTTGACATTCATGAGGGCATCTGTGGGGGACATTCCAATCATCTTGCCATGGCCTAAAGGTTGCTTAGGGCAGGTTACTATTGGCCTACAGTGTAGATTGATGTAGTAGCTTTTGAAAATTAATGTGAAAACCGTCAAAAAAATGGTAACCTAATATATGCTCCAGGCAGGGAGCTCATTCCTTCTATATCTCATTGGCCATTTTAGCACTGAACCTTTGACCTTGTTGGGAAGATTCATCCCAACTCATCAGGTGGGCACAATTTTATTATCACTGCTACTGATTACTTTACTAAATGGGTAGAAGTTGTCCTACTTTCAGTTGCCTCGGGCAAGACAGTCTCTCTATTCATTCTGAACCATATCATCTTTCGATATGGAGTGCCTTCCGAGATTATCACTGACAACGGAGGCCGGTTCAAAAATAAGGACCTTAAACAACATTGCAAGAAATTCAAGATTAAACAACATTGGTCCTCCATTTACTTCCTGCAAGGAAATGGTCAAGTAGAGGCATTAAAAAAACCATTCTTAAAATCTTGCATAGAACAGTCTGTAAGAATGGTAGAGATTGGCATTTACAGATAAATCTGGCTTTGTGGGCCTATAGAATGAGTATTCATACTCCTACTGGGGCTACTCTTTTTTCCCTTGAATATGGCGCTAAAGCAGTGTTACCTTTGGAGTTTGAGATTCCCTCACTTAGAGTTTCCCTCAAAGGTCTAGTTACAGATGAAGACTACCGCGCCATGAGACTCCAAGAGTTAGAACTTCTAGATGAGAAACGTCAAGCATCATTTGACCATATGAGGGTTTATCAAAAGCACATGTCCAAGCCTTCAATAAAAAGGTTTTCCCTAGAGGATTCCAAGTGGGAGATCTTGTCCTACGTGAAAATCCCAAGAATCAACAACATATAGATCAAAAGGGAAAATTTGAACCTAATTGGCTTGGACCTTACATCATTACAACATCTTTTGGGTCAGTTGCTTATTTACTATCTACAAAAGAGGGAGATCAGCTCCCTGATCCTATCAATGAATTGCACCTAAAGAAGTTCTATCCATGATGCCCATTCTGTCTGGGGGCATCCTTTGTACATAATTATTGATCCAAAAAAAATCCAAAAAAATGATATATTGTCAAAAATTCTAAAAATTAGAAAATGTCCTAAAAAAATGATCATCTTAGTGAAAACCTAGCAATAGGCGCTTTGATGTATCTTTAAAAAAAATTATATATTCCAAGAATATAAAACAAAAATTCAAAAATTCAAAAATTCAAAAAAAATAGAAAAAGTGCCTTGGTGAAAACCTGGAAATAGGCACCTTGGTAGTAAAAATTCAAATTTTTAAATAAAAAGTCTTGAAATAAAAGAAGAAAAAAATGAAAAAATGAAAGGGAAAAAAATTGTAATAAAATCCAAGTGGTGAAAACCTGGAAACAAGCGCTACTTGAGGCCTTTGCACCCTTGTTTCTTAGTGCGTGTTTGCGATACTTAGCCTTTCTCCATCATGCCTTGTCCTTGTTGCCTTCGTCTAGAATTGGTCTTTGTCTTTGTCTAGGGGGCATAACTGTGTTAGCTTTGGTCTCTTGGATGCGTTAGTCTTTAGGACACCTCACAAACGGTGTTTTTCAACATCACCCCAACTGTATTTTTTAATACAATCCTTGACATCGAGCGTTTTTCAACACTTATCAGTTTGGTCTTCCTAGTTTTGTCATGTGGTCTTACCTGCTTGCAAGCATTCAATCCTTATCCTCGGAACTCAGTATTATTTAACACACTTAAATTTTTAAACACAATACTTAATGTTTGAGCTATGTCATGATCTTTTCTTTGTGTGCTGGCTGTTATTGATTTTCATTGAGTGTCCTTGTCTAATAAGTCTTTCTGGGATGCATAGCTAGAGGACTTGGGGCATGGAAAATGTTTTGATTTGATTCCTGCTTTATGCTTCTCTATTTTTGCACAACCATTCTGTTGGTCATCCTGGTCTCTATGCCTTGATGCGAGCGTGGTTTTTCTATATTAAATTGGGTAAGCTAACATGAGAGTCATCTTGACCTTTATGTTAGAATATTTCCACATTCCAATCTAATATAAATCACATTCATATCTTCATAGTTGCACTTGTGACTGGTGATGATTGTGTGATTTTTTGATGTCTGTTAATAATGGCCCAATGATGAAAATAAGTTCCTTAACATTCTCTAATGAATTATGAACACAAAGTTCTATGTTACAGTTGCTCTATTGCAAGTACACCTTTGCATTTTCATGTAGCTTGCATTGTTAGACCTCATGTTAGTCTGCATTTTAGGCTGCATTATGAGTTTGAGAGGGTTTCCTTCATCTTTCTTGTGGGCTTTTAATCAACTGTGATCATGTTTTGATCTTCATTTTCATATCTTCTTTCATGATCTCAATGAAAATTTTATATCTTAAACAGTTGATTGATTTTGGGGCATTCTCTTTCTTAAGGTAGATTCTCTTTCTTCTCTCCATTTATTTCCACCTCTTCCAAACTTCTATCTTCCATTAGCTTTCACCCTACTTCTTTTCTTCAAATTAACCTTGGGGCATAATCTTTCATGCTTGATGATCTACCTTGGTTCTGTGATCCTTATATCTTTCATCTTACATCAAGAACCTTATCTTTAATTTGATGTGATCAAATTTATCAATTTACTATTTCTCCTCTCTCTTATTTTGATTTCGATCACGAGGGGACAATACCTATCAAACTTCAATCCTTGATTCAGCTTTATCAATCCTATCATTTGTTCCGCTTGGGGAAAACTTGCTTGAGATTCTTATCTCAGACATGTCAATTAGTTATTTACAATGGTGTTGACCTTGTCTTTTTTTGCAATCAGTTTATCTTTGTTCTGATGTCAATTACTTATTTACAATGGTGTTGAAGTTTGTGTTGTTTTGTGATCCCAAATCAATTTCACACTTCAACTACATTCCTTGACTACATTTGTTCCCAAAATGATCATACATTAGTGAAAGAGGGGCAAATGTATGCACCCTAAAATGGTCGCTTGGACTATGGGCCCCATTTATCAATTTATCAAATTCTTGAATCAATGCTTTGCAACATTTTCAATTCAAATCAATTTCCTTGATCAAATCGTAATTAATTCTATTATTTTAATATTTCCTAAGGTTTGATCATTTTATTTAATTAAAATATTTAATCTCCCTTTTAATTAAATAAAATTGATCTTATTTAATTAAATAAAATTGATCTTATTTAATTAAATTAAATTTCTCCCTTTTAATTAAATAAAATTCATCTTATTTAATTAAATTAAATTCCTCCCATTTAATTAAATAAAATTATTCTCATTTATTTAATTAAAAGAAAACCCCTCTTTTAATTAAATAAATAAAAATCCCCACTTAAAGCACTTTATTTGATGAAAAAGGAAATAAATTAAATTAAAATTAAATAAAAATCCCTTTTTATCACATCTTTCTAAGTGGTGGGCTTTTTGCTTTTTAAATGAGCACATGGATCAACCAAGGTTTAATCTCCACCATTGCTCATTTCTTTTTGCCTCTTAATCTCAACCATTCACTTTTCTTTATAAGGAGCCCTCTCCTTCTCATTTAGGATCCCACTTTTTTTTGTATTGTTATGCTGTAGGTTTGGAGAGCAATTTTGGAGGAGATTTTGAGCACTCAAGCTTGGATATTACAACTTCTCTATCTTCTTGTCTTATTCTTCTTGCATCCATGGATATTCATGTAGATTAGATTCATATTAGATTAAATTCATGTTTTCTTCCATAGATTAAGCTTACATATTTCCTTTTATAGATTAATCATGCATTGTTATCATATAGATTAATTTCCTTTTATGCATTGCAATCATATAGAATAGTTGTCATTTTCATGCATTGAATCTCTCATTTAATGGTGTACTTGCAGGGGCACAACTAGGTCAATCTAAGGGCCTCCATCACACACCTTTGCACTCTATGACTAGGGAGCTATGAGTCGATATTTGAGGCCTCATTCTTGAGAAACCTTAAATGGAATGAACCATAGAAGTGTGACACATTTTCATCACACAAGTATAATCTGTTCTGTGACAGCCACAACGCTATCTTCATGGCTCATAATCATTCATCACAACATTTCTCTAAGAACGTTGACACACATGCTCACTTTGTTCGTCATGCAGTTGAAGAAGGAATGCTGAAAGTTGTTAAGATTGATAACAAGATCAATCCGGTAGATATATTCACAAAGGTTGTTGCCAAAGAGAAGTTTGAAAGTGCACGGACTTCACTTGGGCTGGTGAAGAAAAGATAAATCAGCATTTTAGTAGGGTATTGGGTGATCAGTTTCAGCATTGGTTGTCCTTTAGGTGGGAGTTTGTTGAGAAGTGAAAGCCAACAGTCACAACTTCTTTTCCCTCCTATTATGACTCTTCAATATTCGAAGACTCTTCACTATGTATTATCATTGGAGTCTTTATATATGCTGCCCCTTCTCATTTGTAATTGATCTTTTACATTAATACAATACTCTGCAGTCTGGATGTAGCCACATTTTCTGGTGAACCAGGATAAATCTCTGTGTTGTGTATTTGTCTATTTTACTTTGTGTCTGCTGTTTATTCTTTCACATTCAAATCCTTTCATGGCTAACATTCTACAGGTAATAGAGTTACCACTGCTCACCTTCAAGGATTTATTGAGAAAGGCATCCATTGAACAATCCTTTTTATTTTCTCCTTTCCATTAACTTGTATACTTAAGTTTTCCATCTTGTTTTTTCTAAATGTTATATTCCAAAGAATTTGAAATCACCAACTTCCTCATCATTGAAATGAAATATAAGTGGAAAATTGCCTATTCACGTCAATGCTTTTAATCATTCTAACATTTACTGCAAGACCAATCAATCCTCATGTTTGATTCCACCGTACATTGAGTACGTCACCCAATTTGCTAAATATAATCCTCTAACGAGCCTGAAATGTCATACTTGATAACATATTTTCTCTTTGGGACTTCCTTGATTGAATCAATTATAAAAAATTGAGCATGCAAATATTATTACATTAAAATAAGGTATAACATCTTGGATGATAAAACTAAATGCAAATATTATTACATTAAAATAAGGCAGTAAATCTTGGATGATAAAAATAAATTAAGTCCGATTCACCAAAATAATATGACCTATTTTCAAAGATAAAATAAAGGTTGTTAATATAATTTCATAACATTGAGTGCTCATACTCAACTAATAATTGTCAATCCACCTCCAGTGGCAACAATTGTATAGGATAGTGTTGCCTTGGAAAAAGCAAGGCACGTATCATTATACTGAGCTTCTTAGTACACTTTTGCACCAAATTGTTCGCTATCCCCTGATAAACTATGGAAAACCATGCCCACCTGACAAAAATAGAAAAACACATTATGGCTCATAAACCTATCATTTTTTTGATGAATCCTTTGTAGAAGTGTTCATTCCCCTGGTTTGCAACTTTGACAAGCATGTCCATCTATTGACATTACTCTTGAGCGCCATATTCTATCTCATCAAGATCGATAATTCAATTATTTGACTTACATTCTTAAGAAGCACATGAGAAACACGCAGTCCCTTTTTTTAATAATTTTGACATCTTCAAGAGTGCAGAAGATCTGGGAGACATGCAAATCCACAATTATAAGGTACTCAATAGTTGAAGGGCATGGAAATAGGCATTTGTCCTAAGTTTTTGATAATTTACTTATGTCAGTTTTAAGGAAAAACTTGTCTTTTAATTTTTAGTTCCAAATTGTAATATAAAATTCTATTTAAAATATAATTTTAGTTTTAATTTTAAATTGTAATAAATAGCTATTAATTTAAAGTGGAATTTTTATTTTAAGAAATATATTTCATTACAAATGAAAAAATTAAATTCTTTAAATTTTGATTAGGATTCAACTGTTAAGCTTTTGAGTCAAATTCATTGAACCATGTTTTATGAGTAGTGGTTCACAAGAACCCATTTCTCATGAGGATGAATGAAACACTTAGCATTCATTGCATCTTGGTGATTCTTACAGAGGTGAATCACCCAAACTTCTTGAGAGGTCACCTATCCTAATACTACTCCAACTCAAGTGTGGTTAAGCACAAAGTTTCCTCCAAGGTTCAACCCACTTTGATTGTAACCCCATTTGCAAAACCTTTAGCTTCAACAAAATTTGGTCAAAATTTCCCAAGGACTAATCATCACACCTTTCATCTTCTTTCTATTCCTTTTACAACCCATTTTCATTGTTAGGACTTGTATATTGTAAATTTATCCCTCTTTTAGACTAGAATTCAAAAGATTATATTTTTTTCCTCCCTACTACACTCTCCCATAACTTATGTTAGAGATATCCTCACAGGATTCTTTTTATATGTTTTTTTTTTTAAATGACACAAATAATGTTAAAGATATAAACTAATTGAGGTAATACATAAAAAAATTGATAACTGCAAAAAAGAATTTAATATAATCTTACTTTATTTTCAAAATTATCGATTTTAATATTTGATCTTCCATTGATTTATTTTAATATGTAAAAATATCATATCCAAAATTTAAAAATTTATATTAATTTGAATAAAATTAAAAATATTAATCATAAATTAAAAACCTATTTTATCTTACTTAAAAACAATAAAAATCTTTATTGTTATTATTATATTAATTTTTTTTCATTAGCTATTGTATTTTGAAAAAAAATCTATAAAATATTGATTGAAAATTTGTATACAACTTGATCAATATTTTACATTATCCATGATATTAAAAATTAATAAAAAAATTACATAACACACTTTTTTTAACCTATTTAATGAGTTTCTTTTTATTTTTATATTTTTAGTGTGAATTTACTTGTAATTTTTAATATAAAAATTAAATATCTCCATCCCTCTCTCTCTATATATATACATATATACCTCTTGATGATCACATTTTTCCATTAGTATGCAAAGGAAATAATTTTTTAACTGTCGGTACATGAGCACCGAAAGACATGATTACAGTGCAACCCAACACAACAGTTAACAGAGGTCACCGAAAATGTAAAGTGCACTATCACCAACAAGACATAAGTCAACAGTGTAAACCGATAGAGCAGACAACAGAAGAACCCAACATACAAGTTTACAGTGAACACCGATAGGCAGACTAAAGAGCAACCCGAGCATCAATCTACCGAGAGACAGTTTTATTCTGAGAAATGTGGATCTGACTTAAACGTTAGATAAAACACTTAAGTTTTATATTTATCTTTAAAGCATATCTTTAAAACCATTTCTTGGGGGAAAAGTAATGTAATTATAATTGTTTTAATCAGTCTAATTGATTGAAACATGCAAACTAGGAGATCAAGGTCAAGTTGTAAATCTTTGATCATAGAGTTATCATTGTAAAGCGTGAAACTCATTTAGGTCAAATTTATTGTATAAATAGATGTGTAATTAGTCAGAACAGATTGATGTGATGATGATTGTAGCCGAGGAGCACATCTATGGATCATATACAAAGTTTTATCCAGAAGGACAACAAAAGATGAAATCGGTTATCAAGAACCAGATTTAAGGTTACCGAGCAGAATATAGGTATTAATTAGTCACTATAGGTGATAAATCATATTGTAAACTTTAATGGATCTATACTCAGCAATTCAGGATTGCATATACTCAGGTCAATAAGTATTTTTGACTACATTCTAACAAGAGTAGCAAATAGAAGAGATCCTTTGAGAAGGTGGATTTAACAATCCTTTTGTAAATCTCTTAACCGAGTGCACACTAAACAATGTTGCTAAAGATCTTAACAGATTAGACCTTAACCAGTCTAAAGATGTTACTCCTAACAGGGTAAGATCATCATAAGTGATCAAAATTGTAAGCCTTAACTGGCCCCTTCCATTTTGCAGATAGTGAATTTTTTGTGGGTTTCATCCCCACCACAGTTTTTACCTTCTAACAGGGGTTTTTTGCATTACCAAATCTTGTGTCATGTGTCATTAGATTTCATGGATGTTTCTATGAATGTTTACACACAAATTAAGTTTATGAATTGATATTACATACACAAAGATAGAATATCACATATGGTCAGTAATGCAAGGAATTGATTACTAAAGGATTAAGGTTAAGTGATAAAAAGTTTGAAGGGTATTGATTCACCCCTCCCCTCTTAGTACACACCATTCCATTATTCCAACAATTGGTATCAGAGCTAGATCTCTTATTTGGAAAAGTTTAAATCACTTGAGAGAAAATATCATACAATGAAAAGGTATAAGCTAGACAAGAGTATTGAGAATCAGAAGTTAGAGATATCGATATTCTATGAGAAATACAAAGCAGCTAGAATCAAGATGAGAGAACTACTGGATGAAAGAAAGGTTATGGCATCTTGCTATAAGGAAACAAATTATCATGAAGAATAGAAACCTGATTTGTTTGAGTCATCAGGATCTACATCTAGCAATACATCAGACACATCTGAAGGAAGCATCACAAGTCTGAATGAAATCAATCAACATCTGGCTGGACAAGTGAAATCAATGAAAATTGGTCAAGAGACACAAATGGTAAGGATGATTGAGGTTATGAATAATTCTATACAAGTTACGCAAGAAAGAACACTAGCTATTGATGACAGGAGGAAGATAACTGAAAAGCTACAAGAGAGAGAGTCAGAAATACAAAGACATACTGATTCTTGAACATCATCATGAGATCACCAATTAGATTATTCTTATGAGTCAGGAGGCAAACCAAATGAACATAGAACTGAATGGGAAATTGGAAGCTATTGGTGAGCTAAGAGAAGAAAATAAAAGACTAAAGCATGAAGTAAGAATTCAAGAACAGCACAATGATATGATCAAGAGAGCTGAAGAAAGTACCAAAAGAATGGATGATTATGTGGATGGAAAAAGAAGAGTCAACAACAATACTGGACTAGGGTATACTGAGCATGGAGAATCACCATACCAAGCTGATAAAAAAGATGTCTACACAAATCCAAGACCAAGGAAGCAATCATACAATCACTATGGAAAACCAGTCCACACATCAAATATTTGCAGAAGCAAAATTAAAGGTATTCCTAAATCCACATCTACACTCATAGGAAATTGTTATAACTGTAACAAGAAAGGACATAAATCATATGAATGTAAATCTAAGATGAAACAACTAAAGAAGGAAACATACATGGAAAATATTGTCCTACTTGCAAAATGCATGGGCACACATCTCTTGAATGTAGGAAGAAGAAAAAGAAAGCATGGAAGCCAAAAGAACAAGAAAATTCTTATCAACCGAAAAAAGCCGATAACTCATATGTTTGGGATTACAACACATGGAAAAACTACACAACATGTGGTAGATATGGACACATAGCTGCAAACTACATGAGAAAATGGATGAGAAGGTCTAGAAGCTAGTCTAACCCTGGAATGGCGTGCTTACACTTTCACAGGATCGGTCATCAAAGCAAGGACTATAGAGACCAAGTGACAGAGACAAGCACTTTTGCCAATGGATATACCATTGAAGACATCAGGAAGATGAGAAACAAAATGTGGAGGAAAGCTACAAACACTGATGATGCTGGATCGAGTAGTACAATTGGTGACACCTTATCCAATGGATCTGGTGATATCACCAACCCACCTAAGCATAACAAGTAAGTATGGAACTACACTATACCAAGTTGTATTTTAAATCAGTTCCATTATACGTTGATGAAATGCCAATATAGCATAAATAAAGATGCACTACGGTATCACTTGTTATGAATTTGTCAATCCAATCTCATTAGTCAATGCATATCGAACATCGTCAGTGTACATACAAACCTAAGTTGTTAATGTCAACTGAGTCTCGTTGGTAATCAATATAAAATCTATGTAGTCTTCACTATATACCAAGATCCTTCGGTAAACATGTGAAAGGTCAAGTGAGTTGACACTTTCCCCGAGCATCACACTCTCATCGAGGATAAAGTTGGCATGTTGCTCAAGCAAATCCGTCTTCAACACTTGACATGTAGGTGAATCTTTAAAGACATCACTTAGGGCATCGTCTATAAAAAGGACAACAGAAGAGCACATTATTCACCATGCGATAAAGAGAAAAGAAGTAGAGCATAGAGTGACTAGATTGCAAAAGTGATTAAAAAGCAGATTCACAACATTCAACCAAATTCACAACAATAAACAATAGGTTAAGTAAGTAACTAGAATCACTGAGCTCACAGTTTGTTTTACAGGAAAATCCCTAAGTTTGCAAAATCATGGCAACCACATCCTGTATAACCAAGATCAAGAATGCCAAAGACAATAAGGTCAAATTGATCAAGAACTTCACCTGTGAGGAACCACATTAAAAATTCTACCCCGAGGTTGCCTTACAACTCGATGATGCTGGAGAATTTTCAAGCATACCACCTAGGGTTTTTCTCATCGAGGATGTCAGGGCATACATACATTGCAAGATCGCTGAGATAGGAGATCTTGAGGTTGAACAAGCTTACAAGAATCTTTGCACAGACAAAACCATCAAAGATGAGAATAAACACATTGAGGTTAAAGGGTTGACAAATGCCCTAATGTTCCTGAAGGATTTTAAAAATGAGTGGATCAGGATAGTACTAAGCAGGGTACATGATCAAAAGATGTGGCTAGATGAGCCAAAATAGATCACTAGGGATGTAATACACATAGTGACCGGTTATCCAATAACCGACAAGGCCAAGGCACTTAAACACCCTTCTCACCCTGAGATTGAGAAGATGACAGGTGTAGAATGGGATGGAAGAGGATTGAAGGTAAACTCCATTAAAGATCCAAAACTAAAATTTGGTGCATGTATCTTAGGATACAAAATATTCCAAGCCAGTAGAATGAATAACATTGCAAGTGGAGCAGTAGACACTGCTCACAAGATTGTAAAGAAGGATCTACATTTGGATCTATCCGAGCTCCTACTGAAGCATTTAGATGAGAACATGAGGACCATTAGATCAGTGAAATCTAACTCATGTAAGTTTGGTTCACTCCTCATGTGCATATTTTTCTATTTTCAAGACTTCTTCCCATCTATCGGTAATATCAATTGAGACGCTACCTGACCAGTGACAATACATATTAGTGAGTTTATCAAGTCACTAGGGGACAAATTTACATCAGTTATGGATGAATATTTCACTGGATTCAAGGATAGAATGTAGAAAAGGGTGAGGATACCAGAATAACTGGTGGATAAATATAAAGCTGATATTTTCTTTACGGTGGACACCGTTACCATCTTGATCAAACCAACTATATTGAGGATAACATGGTTAGCCCCACTTGACTATGAGATCAACATAGATCAAGCCACCAATTCTATTGAAGCATTATTAAATTAACATTAGATAAATCATTACCAAGGTTTGGAACCTATGAAGAGGCTAAGGCAAGAATAAAGACTGACCTAGTAGTGAAGAAAATTGACAGAAAGAATGATAAAATGGTAAAGGCACTTGAGAATAAGTTTTCAGTCAATGAAGAAGAAAAAAAACAACAAGAAGCCACTGAGGGATAGTCAACCATCAATGAAGGTGAACAAGTGAGTGAATCTGAATCAACAGAGTCTGATGCACCACCCCCAACGAAGCCAAGAACTACTGCTGCATCATAGACAAGGAGTCAAACTACAAAAGAAGACTCATCACCAGTCAAGAAAGGACATGTGAGGACATATAAAAGAAATCCTCAAACGGAGAAAACATCAGAACCAAAGAGGAGAAGGAGAATAATCCGAAGCAAGGAAGATAAGGAAGACATTGAACAAGATGAACAACCTATAAAGAACAAACTTCCTACCACAATTGATGAGATTTACAATTCAATCATCAAGTCAGGTTAAATATCTGAGCCTAAGGTTAGACAATGGATAACTCTGAATCCTGAGGACCAAAATAAGATTGAAGAAGCCATCATCCAAGAAATGTGTGACTGTGTATTCAAATATATACCTATACAGTTTAATAAGATGATGCCACAATAACTTCTAGATAGATTATCATCAAGGTGGAAATTTGCAATGAATTCTAAAATAAAAATAAGGGAAAGATCCCTAGTTTCAATAATGCCACCTGAGTCTAAGATGGAAGAAATTGATGAAATGATGAAGTTGCACTCAAATAAGTTCTCAAAAAAATTAAGAGCATACAAAGTACTACACAAAAGCCTAATTGAGCTTGACAAAGAAAGTGAGGATGCTTGGAGAAAAATACTCAATGTACCTAAAGAGGAAAAAATCCCTGAGAGAGTATTAGCACTCACTGAAAAGCCTCACAATGAAGGAAATCAGGCTACACCAAGCCCATAACACATTATTATAAATGATACAAGGATGTCACTTCAGTTGAATTGAAAATAGAAGAAAGTAAAGCAATAGATGACATACCTCAAATTTTTGTAGTCATTAGGAGACAATACCAATGTCACAATCCAAGATGTGACAATAATAGATACCACTAAAGGTGATCCTACCAATGAAGTAAAGGCAGATGAAGATGTCACTGTTACCTCTGAGAAATCCAAGGAACAAGACACAACAACAAGTGCTATACAAGATAACATACTAGGCCAAATACCATTATTGATACAAGCTATAAATATCATCTTAGAAAAGGAGAAGTCACCCGGCCATGATGCAAGCATACCTAAAGATAAGGGTGAAGAGGAGCAGAAAAACACAACTGATGAACAGAATGTAATAGATGGAAAAAAAAGGAAACAAATGGAGAGTAGAAAGATAAAGGTGAAGAAGAGAAGCAAGGTGATGCCACTCCAAAGGATACTGAAGGAGAAGTTGCAGATAAATCTAAGGTTGATGTGGAGACATCTACACCCAACTGACAGGTGAATATCGAGCAACAGGTAAAATGCACAACACCTCCAAAGCGTTCATCTAGTAAATCAGACCAAGCAAAGGAGCTTGCTATGGTATTGCATACAGGTGCCTCCACAATAATTTCAAAGAAGAAGAAGAAAAATAATAAGTATCCAGTTACAATGGATGAGATAATTGAAATACCATCCCGTAATCTGAGTACATTGGATCCAGAATCACTCACAAAGTATGCTGAACTTCGTAAAAGGAAAGCTATCTAAGATAAGCTTAAAAAGGAGACAAAGGACACATAGGTACTTGAAACCATAAAGGACATAGTACTATAGATTGTACCTGATATCGACATTGATCAAAATGCTTCTATAATTGATCAATTATCCATTCTCACCGAAGCCATCACATCACAGATTGTAGATGCAAAGAAGGCAATAGAAGAACATGCAAAGCAGAAATACCAATACAAGCTAATAAATAAAATCAGCCAAGAAGTGGTCAAGGACAAGGTAAAGCTGTCTGAACTAGTCAATGAATTAGAACCAATCATTTCAGAAGCTATAACCTTAGTTCAGAAGTTATGCACATTAGAGAAATTTACTAAGGAGAATAGTGAGAAGATTGTACATATAGATACAAATCTAAATGCTAGTGCACGAGGTCTTACAACCAATGAAAATGAAATAAAGTTGCATATTCACAATATTATGGAAGCTGAAAGGTTGAGACTTGCTATTTTTGAGGTAGAATCAAAATTCAGAGATGAGGTAACTGAGCTTCAAGCTCTACTTCTACCAAATCTTACAGTACTGCAACTAGATATGACTTCGGCAAGATAATTGATTGCCACCCTAGAGATGTCTATCACTGAAAATAACTATGATATGCATGCAAGAATCACATTGGAGAACATGGCTCTGGAACACCTTAAGGAGAAGTGGGAGAAAATGATAGAAGACATGCAGAACTCCCATTCCCACATTATTGACAAATTGAAAGTATGACACCTTTGTCCTTATTATAAAAAAAGGGGGAATAATATGTGACAAAGAGAGAAATAATAAAGAGGGAATTGATAAGGTAAAAAGGGGGAAATAATGAAAGGAAGAAATATATGTATAAGGCAAGAATATATACATGTACATAAACTATACCAAGGCATACATATAGGGGGATTCATATTGACAAGGTAAAATACATGGTGTATATACTAAATATTTTAGTTTTGCACATATAAGTTTTTGATACTAATGTCAAAGGGGGAGATTGATGATCACATTTTTCCATTAGTATGCAAAGGAAATATTTTTTGAACCATCGATACATGAGCACCGAAAGATATGATTACAGTGCAACCTGACACAATAGTTAACATAGGTCACCAAAAATGCAAAGTGCAATATCACCAACAAGACAGAAGTCAACAGTGTAAATTGACAGAGTAGACAACAGAGGAACTTGACATACAAGTTTATAGTGAACACCGACAGATAGACTAAAGAGCAACCTGAGCACCAGTCTACTGAGAAACAATTTTATTCTAAGAAATATGGATCTGACTTACACGTCAGATAAAAAACTTAAGTTTTATATTTAGCTTTAAAGAATATCTTTAAAACCATTTCTTGAGGGACAAGTAATGTAATTATAATTGTTTTAATTAGTCTAACTAATTGAAAACATGCAAACTAGGAGATCAAGGTTAAGTTGTAAACCTTTGATCATAGAGTTATCATTGTAAAGTGTGAAACTCATTTAGGTCAAATTCATTGTATAAATAGATTTGTAATCAGTCAAAACAGATTGATGTGATGATGATTGTAGCCGAGGAGAACATCTATGGATCAAATACAAAGTTTTATGCAGAAGGACAACAAAAGATGAAATCGGTTATCAAGAACCATATTTAAGGCTATTGAGCAGAACAAAGGTATTAATTAGTCACTATAGGTGATACATCATATTGTAAACTTTAATGGATCAGTACTCAGTAATTCAGGATTGCATATACTCAGGTCAATAAGTATTTTTGAATACATTCTAACAAGTGTAGAAAATAGAAGAAATCCTTTGAGAAGGTGGATTTAACAATCTTTTTGTAAATCTCTTAACCGAGTGCACACTAAATAGTGTTGCTAAAGCTCTTAACAAAGTAGACCTTAACTAGTCTAAACATGTTAATCCTAACAGGGTAAGATCATCAGAAGTGATCAAACTTTTAAGCCTTAAATGACCCCTTCCATTCTACAGATAGTGAATTTTTTGTGGGTTTCATCCCCACCGTAGTTTTTACCTTCTATCAGGGGTTTTCTGTGTTACCAAATCTTGTGTCATGTGTCATTACATTTCAAGAATGTTTCTATGAATGTTTACATGCAAATTAAGTTTATGAATTGATATTACATACACAAAGATATAATATCATATATGGTCGGTAATGCAAGGAATTGATTACTAAAGGATTAAGGTTAAGTGATAAAAAGTTTTAAGGGTACTAATTCATCCCTCCCCTCTCAATACACACCATTCCATTATTCCAACACCTCTCTATCTCTTCTTCTAAATATATACACATATCATCCTCTCTCCTTATTGTACACATAATGTGAGACTCTCTCTCTCTCTCTCTCTCTCTCTCTCTCTCTCTCTCGTTATCTTCATCTTCCTCTCTATCTCTATCGACTTACCCCCCTCCCACTCTTCCCCTACATCTCTACCTCTCGAGTACCCTCTCTCCCCCTTTTTTTTGAAAGAGTGGGGTAAAATTTTTATTAAGAACAAATCAAGGAATACATTTAGCAAGGCCTAAGACCAGCACAGGGAAACACAACACAAAGAAAAAGAGCCAAACCCATAAAGGGTACAAAAATACAACTTTGTCCTCCATAATTAACCTATCCACCATCTCCTTATATTTAGGCCTCAAAAGGCCCCATTCATCCATATATCACCTACCTGGGTTCTTAGAAGCCCATTTTTACTAGCAATCTGCCACTCTATTCCATTCCCTTAGAATATGACAAAAATGAATATGATCAAACAAGGAACATAAATTAAGGATTTGTGTTATCGCCAGAAATATTTTCCAATCAACCTCCTCTAGATGTTGATCATTCAACATATCAATTACAATCTGAGAGTCAGACTCACAAACAATCATCTTCCAGCCAAGAGAGCACCCTTTTTCTATAACACAAAGAATAGCTATAGCTTCCATAAGGTTATTAGAGTGACAATCCTTATAGGAATAGAAGAAGAACACAACATTTCCATTGCTATCTCTACCAAAACCACCAATTTCCACATATCTAGGATTCCCTCTAGAAGACCTATCAATATTATCTTTTAAAACTCCCTCATGAGGAGAGAGCCACCTTCTTTCTCTATTAATTTTATGTTTAACTTGCCTTAATATCCTTCTAACTAAGGGCCAACTCCATTGCCAACTAGATTTAGATTCCTTATCATAGCTAGATCACTAGAATCCATAGGTCCAGTAATGTCACATTTGGAAAAATTAGTTTCCTAAAGTCTGCAAACAATTCTTCTCCATATAGGAGCACTTATCATTTCCAAATCTTGAAAGATACTTCTTTTCCTTTGTGGCCATAAATTCCAGATGGTAAAAGTCAGGCCAAGAAGCCATACAACCTAGACAAAAAAATATTTGGTTGGAGGATGACCCAAGCTATCCCAAAACTCCACTAAAGAAGTGAAATGAATAGAAGCATGATTCCATGCTCCCCACCACAAGTGTCAGATTCTTTGGCGTAAGAACACTAAAAAAATAGATGGCAAATATATTTTCTTCACTCCTCTTAACAAGGGCACACTTGGACGGGCCTTGGAAGCCTTTCCTCCTTAAATTATCGCAAGTGAGACATCTACTTTGGGTAAGCATCCATAGAAAAAAGTTTCACTTGGGCCAAGAGAAACTATTCCAAACTCTTTTCCACCAAGGCACACCTACCCTACCATGCAACTGTAAATTTTCCCTTCGGGTTGGGGCCCAATCCAGAACATCTCTATCCTAAAGAGAGTTACAAAATCTATTAGCTAAAATCTCAGCTAACACCTGATGATTATTTCCAGTGCCACCACACAGAAATTGCTAAGTATGCCTCCAACAAGTCACTTGAACATGCCCCTTAGAAAGAATAGTTTTAAAATCAACCACCTTACTGCAACTAACTGCAACAAAAATGTCACAAAGGAGTTGAAGTGATAGAATTGAGAGATAATCAAGGGAGGACCATCCCAAGAATCATGCTAGAATTGAGAATCCAATCCTCTATTACAATTCCAAAGAAGACCTCCTTTGATGAGTTTTTCCCCCTTTTTGAGAGTGTCCCAAATCATGGAACGCCTCCCAAACAAGTTGCAGTGAGGCACAGCCAAACTATCAACACCCGTGAGGTACTTATGAGTGATGATTCTAGGCCAATATTGATCCTCAAAAGTGAACCATCTCAAATATAACTTGGTTTCTAGCACCTAACCCATTAAGCTAGTAGGCCTAACACCAAGACCCCCCTCTTGATTCAGTTTGAAAACTGAATCCCATCCGACCAGGCTCCACTTGGAATAAAACAAATTACCAGATTGAAAAACTTGATGAGAGAGGGCATCAAATTCTCTCACAAAACTAGGAGAAACCTGCAAAAAATATCTGTAAATAGGTAGAGCATGAACTACTGACTTTAGCAAAGTTATTCTTTTGGCTGAAAAGATCCATCTACAAGTCCAATGGGTAACCCTCTTATGAAACTTGTTTGAAATGTCCTGCCAAAATTCCCTGTGCTAAGAACCCATTCCAATTGGAATCCCAAGGTAGGACAAAGGAAGGGAATCAATAGGAAATATGAGAATCTAGAAAATCCTATTATAAATAAGCTGAGGAGTATTAAAGAAATAAATAAAATACTTATTCTCATTAATTTTCTGCCCCAAAGAAGCCAACTATGTATCCAAAGTTTTCCCAAATTCAATAGCTTCACTGATCCTGACCCCCCCCATCAAAGAAATATCATCCACAAACCACGACTGAGAATTAGGAGGCAAATTATCGTACAAACTCCACCCTTGAATCAAGACCTTTCAAACCTTGGATTTAATGAGTCTACCAAGCCCCTCAACCATGATAATAAACAACTAAGGAGATAAGAAGTATCCCTTTCGAAGACCCCTAGAGGTACCAAAGAGCTCAAAAGGTTTTCCATTAACCAAGACCAAAAAGGAAGAAAATGAAATACAACTCATGACCCAACTAAACCACTCACTACTAAATCCAAAAGCCTGAAGAATTTTCTGTAAAAAAACCCATTTAAATTTATCATAAGCCTTTTCCATGTCCAATTTAATAAACATGACTTTCTCTTTATAAGTGACCATGGAATGAATGACCTTGGTACCAATCACAATTCCATCCAGAATTTGTCTGCCAGCAACAAAAACACCCTTCTCATTAGAAATAATAGTTTTGGGGCATAACTTGAGTCTCTCAACATTAATATTAGTGATAAGCTTATAGATCACATTACAGAGGGAAATTGGTTGGAATTGATCAAGGTTGTTCATATTTTCCCTCTTAGGAATAAGGGACAAAAAGGTAGAGTTCATGGATTTTAACAACTTCTTATTGTTACATGATTCCTGAACCACCTCTAGAAGGTCTCATTTGATAGCCTCCAAATACTCATGTTAAAATTCTACTGGGAAGCCATTCAAACCTGGGGCTTATCCTTTCTTCATGTGAAATACAATATTTTCCAATTCTTGTAGTGAAACATGGCGAATGGGAAAATCATTCATTTTACTAGGGACAAGGGTTGGAATGCACTCCAAGATAGATGTTTCTTTCACCCTAAAAATAATATAATATTCCCTAAGCAACACAGAGAAGTACTAATGAGCTTCTTGAGTGATGTCCCTCAAAGAGGAAAGCTGGGTCCCCTCTGAAGACACTAAGGATGAAATGAGATTACCCATTCTTCTTGCCTTTACAGAGTTATGAAAAAAATAAGTGTTCCCATCTCCTTCCTATAGCCAGTCAATTTTAGTCTTCTATTTCCAAAATATCTCCTCTCAAAGATCCCATTCCTCTAATTCCTCCTTTTGATTCAGCTCCAAAGTAAGCCCCTGATCTTGGATCACACTGATAATAGACTCTAATTGCTCATGGGAAACCTATTTTCCATGGTGTAGATTCCCAAAACATTTCCTATTCCATCTCTTTAGTTTATATTTCACATGTTGCCTTTTGTTAACAAAAGAGTACAAAGGGAAGGTCCCGCAACCACATGAGTTGAAACTTAAATGAGGGAATTTTTGAAGCACTAGGAGAAACCATAGATATTTAGATTGGCCAATGATTTGAGCCTCTCCAATCCAATATTTTAGAGATAGTATTCCATCTACCTCCCATCCATTAATAGGAGATAAAGAATTTATCCAGTCTCTCATAAATTGCATCCGCTCCACTTCTCCTGTTATTACAAGTAAACATGTCATTATTTGAATTCACATCAATAAAATTCAAAAGATAAATATTATCATTGAGGAGGATATTTGAAGGATCCAGTCTAGCCACACCCCTCTTTTCTATTCCAAGTTGTAGACTGCATTGAAGACCACAGCCAAAATCTAAGGGATAAAGGGGATTAAAGAGAGAACATATCTAACATGGTTCTAACGCTGAGATTTTCCCAAAAGAGTAGTCGAAGCATAAGCATTGGAAAAAGGAAAAATTTCACTTGAATCTAGGTAGGAGGCAACCATATAAATAGAAGAGTGACCTCTAATCCATCAGTAAGGGACAACCTTTCTTGGGTCCCATAATAAATCCATTCCCACATAACTACCAACCATGAGCCCCAACATACTGATAGGCTCAAAGCGGCCTAATCCTAGAATATCTACTTTCCATATCCTCCACTGACAATTTAGTTTCCTGAATGAAAACACCATTAGGAGAATGAGAAGCAATTAATTCCAAAACAACCTTTTTTCTGGGGATGTTGTTCAACCCCTACACATTCCCTGATAACACAATCATTTTTGAGGATGAGAGAAATGAGAATAATTGGGTTGCACAGAACTAGATGTAACCAATGCATCTCCAATAATATTTACCTTCTCATGGTCTATCTTTCATCCACTCTTCAAAGGTTTCTCCATAGGCCCCCTTTTTAAGGGGTTTTCACTGTAGGCCTAAAGAAGGAACACTCCTATTTCTCTTCCTAGACTCTACAAATCCCTTCCAATATAAGGAAATAATATCTACCATATTATTTGAGACTAAGGTCTCACTAGGCTCAAACACAATTGAATATTTCAGAGGAATATTTGTATTCATCTTCCCATCCTTCTGATCCACTATGACTACCTCCTATTGACTATTTACATTATTCTCCTCCAATGTTACTCCCAGAAGTTTGGCCTCTAGAGATAATTAGAATGGAATTCCCTCCTCCTCAACCAAGTCATCTAAAGCTTCAAATTGGTTAGAGACCCCATGATTTTGTCTATCCATATAGGTTCTCTTATGACCTCTTCCCTTATTACAAGTTTTGACAGGAATGAAATCATCTTTATTAGTAGTGCCATCATACATAAGAGCTTTCCCTTTATCCACCCTAGGAGATGAACTGGAAGGGACATTAGCATATGCAAATGACCTAAATCTAGGGCATTTATTTTGTACATGTCCATACTCATGACCATTTCTACATATGAATGGAAATGTCTCATAGTCCAACTGTTGAATCCAATAAGAGGATCCAAGACATATTACCATAGAATATGGTAATAGTTTATTGGTGCAGTAAAGGATGGAGAAACCTCAAGGAGATCGGTCCAACTCTTGCAACCAACACAAGACAACATAATAAAACAAGACAAATAGGTAAAAAATAAGAGATTCAACCTTTTATTATCATAAAAAAATATTTACAACAAATCTGCAACATGTTATTTCACACGCCAATCATACATGCCAAGAAAACATGCCTTATTACAATCAAAACCCTTACAATCATACCCAAGCTAAGACAAATAATCTTATGATATCATCCTGCTCCTTAGTAACAAGTCTATAAGCTTAAAAAGCCATCACAACATCTAGTCGGCCTTGAAAATATTACATTCCCCAAGAAATGAGTAAATACTTTACACCTAAATAGGTTAGGAACCAAATATTAAAGAACAACCTCAAATGAAATATTTAAGAGGTGTGATAAAATAATAATTTTGACCTCAAACATAAAAATGAGATGGTATGATCACACTCAGAAAAATCAACCGAAAGATTGGGAAATAATAAGAAAACCTAACCACCAATCAAAAATATGAAGAACAAGAGAGATACGTGAAGAATATGCCATAACTTATGTACAATGAAACCAAATGAGATGCAATCATAAGATAAGCTTTGGGATGAATCCAAGAACACGTTTTCATGACTGCAACCAAAAAGAACAATCACATATTGATTTCCATCCAAAACACCAAAAAATACCCAACTGGAACAGAACATAAAAAAAACTAAAGGAAATCTTTTTGGTTGATGTAAGATTGCCAAGATCATAAGATGATCATGCATCAGAAACCCCAGATAAAATAAAATATTCCATATGAGAAACTTATAAACATTTGACAAGACATGGAATATAAATCCCATGCTTGTTTTTGATCCAAACATCCTCTTTATATACAACTCTTTGTCTCTGTACCTCTGCATGCTCCTCTGTCAGATCCATCAACTTACTCCTCTCTGTACCCACTCTATCTTACCTTCTAGAAACACTAGAGATTATATTACCACCTCCCCCCTTTTTCATAACCAATCTACCTCTATTAAAAACCCTCATCTGTTCAGCAACCAAGGTCCTTTATTGCACTACCTTACCATTCTTACAATTAGATACCAAGTTTCCTTCACCAGATTTACATTCAAGATCCTTCTTTTGATCTATACTAAACTCTATAGTCTGCTTATTTGAAAAATAAATCTTTACCATACTCAAATTCTCTGCGCTTCTCCCTTCCACTTCCTTCAAAGGAACTAAAGTAAACTTCTGTCCATCCTTCTCTATTGTGACCAAGTTTTTTCTGCAATCATGAATAGCTCTTCTATCAAATTTCCAAGGTCTCCCCAATAGAACATGACAAACGCTCATAGACACCAAATCACTTAACACTTCATCTCTATAAGGTCCAATGTTGATATTAACCAAACATTTATCTTTCAACTCCACCATATAATCATCTGAAAACTAACCTATCCCATAAGGACAAGTATGTTTAAGACTCTTCAATCCAAGATTTTGCACCATCTCTTCTAATACCGAGTTGTTAGTACTACCACTATCCATAACAACCTTACAATATTTACCTCCTAATTTGCAAACAATCCTAAACAAATTCTTCCTTTGTAAAGGTTCAACTTCCTTCTTACTCAACATAACTCTCCTAAGCATAAGAGACTCTCTTATCTCAGGTTTAGCTTCATTTTCCACAACTTCATTAACAATTTGTTCCTCATGTGCCATGAGATTCTGTTTACCCATGTTCTTACTAGGTCCTTCAAAACATTGAAAATACCTATGTCCTATGCCTCCACATTTGAAACAAATTCCTTTGAACTCCTTGCTACCATTCCCTCATCTAGATATCTTCTTATCAGAATCAAATTTAATGGTTTGATTCTCTCTTCCTCTAGCGTTACCTTGTCTTCTCTTCAGCTTATCTTCTACCCTTAATGCATACTAATAAGCATCCTCAATAGTACTAATCATCACCATAATCAACTCATCCTAAATATTAAATCTCAAACCATTATCATAATTGGCCACCTTCTCCTTTAATACTTCTTTGTGACTAGATATAATAGTCATCTTATAGAATTCCTCTGTATATTCCTCCACACTCATGTCTGTTTGCCTCAACTTCTGCAACTTCTTTAACAAATCTAATTCATAATCATCACGGATGAATTTATCTTTTAACCTAACAACTATCACCTTCAATATAGTGATTTTTGTCTCACCATTCTCTTTTATATGTTTTTGCAATTCCTTCCACCACAAGGCAACATGACCCTTCAACTTAATCTGCACTAGAACCTAACCCTCTATGGATCTCTGATATCTTCAAGCTCAAAGTAATCTTCTAACTCTCCAATCTAGTCTATCAAATCCTTAGGATGAAATGATCTAGTAAAATTAGAAACATCCATCTTATGAATTTTAATTACTTGTTCCATAAGTCTCAACAATATTTCCTCATCTACATGGATCTCAACATCAACAATCTCAAGATCTTCAACAAGTTCCTCAAATTCTTCTCTAGTTTTAGTATTTTTTCTCAATCCAGTTAACACATTTTTGATCTCATTCCTCATCCCAACTCTAAAGTCTTCCATCATTTTCTCTAGCCTTCTATGGTTTCTCCTTCTATGCAGAATCTTCCAATTCTTAGGTGCAACTATCCCCCCGAATGGTGATATATCACAGGATGATCCTCCAACTAGTGATCTATAGACACACAAGAAACCTACCTCCAATCGGTATGCCTTCAACACTCAACAATAAATAAATAAAAACCCTTCCTATCCACCTTGTACAAATCCTTTGTGATTGCAACTTAGATATACACTCTTCTACCTCATGATCAACAGGTCAAGAGATTCACAAGTTAGGAACTCAGATCTGCCAACACAAGAATTTCCATCTTATTCAACCTCAATATTTTTCAACCTTCAACTATGTTCTTTGATACCACCTGATGGAGTCAACAATGGAGAAAAATCAAGGAGATTGGTCCAACCCTTGCAACCAACATAAGATAATGGAAGAAAATAATAGAAATAGGAAAAAACAAGAGATTCAACCTTTTATTATCATCGAAAATCATTTACAACAGATCTGCAACATGCTAGTCATACAGGCCAAGAACACAAGCATGATTACACTCAAAAACTTACAATCCTACCCAACCTAAGCAAAATAATACTATGAGATCACCCTGCTCCTTAGGAACAAGTCCATAATCTTATAAAGCCATCACAACATCTAGTCAGTCTTGAAAAGATTACATTCCCTAAGAAATGAGTACATACATTACACGCAAATAGGCCAGGACCCAAATCTTAAAGGAAAAACTCCAATGAAAGATTTAAGAGATGCGATCACACAATAATGTTGACCTCAAACATAAAAATGATCTAGTACTATCATGCTCACAAAAACCAACCAGAAGATTGAGAAATGATCAGAAAACCCAACCACCAACCTAAAATATGAAGAACATGACAGATACATGAAGAACATGCCATAACTTATGTGTGATGAAACCAAATGAGATGTGATAATAGGATAAGCTCCAAGATGAAGCCAAGAACACACTATCATGACCGCAACCAAAAAGAACAATCACATATCGACCGCCACCAAAAACACCAAAAATACCCAAATGGAACAAAACAAAAAACAAAATAAAGGAAATCTTTTTAGTTGATGCAAGATTGCCAAGATCCTAAGATTCTCCTACATTGATTATTTAAATCAACTTCAACACAAATATGAGCATAAGAGATTTATCATGCCCAAAAATTGGGAAAAAACACACCAACAAAATTTTTTAAAACACACTAGAGGTTTACTAAGTTATCCTAAAGGCTTCATGTGCACGCAAAATGATGCAGAGGAAAATGGTTAAAAAACTAAGGTTACAATGAAGCCCTGATTCCAATCTTTGAAAATAAATGCTTGAAAGCTCCTACATCTAGCTGTGAAACCTGTCAGAATGAGGTTGACCACGGAGGCTCATCTCCCACCCTATACCTTTTTATGGTCACCCCAAGCTAGGGGATCCAAAATAGAACGAGAAACACTCAAGAAAACATAATCTCACAGAAAGCATAGATATTCATAAAACATCATAAAAACTTCCCATACATGGAAAGATAGTAGGAAGGTCTCCAAGAGGCCTTAAAAATAGGGGTGGTGGTAGACAGTCATAGGTATAAAACTAAAATCATAAGCCACACATGGACTTGGAATGACCATCTACACAAGATGCAGTCATAAATAAATCCTCCTTATGCCCCCTAGGTGCCCTCAAACCATACTTGGCATCATGGGTATCAAGAACCCCATGTATTTGCCTCCTTACATGGGAGACTCTGCACTATTCTGGAGTCACTTCCTACCACCCCCTTCAAGGTTACTTTTCCCTCCCAAGGGTGAGTGTGCCTTGAAGAAATCCCATTCACAAAAGAATTCACAAAATAAACACAAAAACTAAAACCCAAAAAAACTCAAACTTTGAAGAAAATAAAATTTACATAGGACTCCATTAATGTATATCCAAGCAAAGAACATACATAAAAAAAGCAAAGTAATCTAAGAGAAACCAATCTTACTCCAAATTCTAAGGCAAACTGAAAATCTAAGATGAACTATCCTTCCAAGTCTTCTCTTCAAAAAGCTCCTTCAATCTGAAATGTCTCTAAAGGTAGAGAGTGGGTGAACAACCCAAGCTCTCCCTAAAACCTTTACTATAAAGTAAAACCTCCAAAACATGTGGAACCAATGAAGGATGAGGTGATCCTAACCATTCCTTTCTTCCCACTTGCCTTCCTTCTCCATGAATGGAGTTAAATGCAACTTGGGAAGAAAAGAGAGGTTAACCAAAACCCCAAAAATCTTCAAATTCTCTCAAGTTGAAATTAAAGGAGACTTTAGGGGAGTCATAATTGAGTTTTAAGGCTCTTAATGTGTTGAAAATGACCCCTAAACCCCAGGGTACCAATTTGGGTAGCTAAAATTGACCCTAGTTACCTTCTGGGAGCCTAAAAGACCCTCCTAAACTCCACCTAAAGTTTACACACGGATTTCTAGGTCAATTTGACCATCTAGAAACTTCCTAACCTTGGTTATGCTTGGGTACTACACTAAGGTAACCCCTATTTAAACCTACACCTATCCTTGTCATATTAACTAGCCATGCCAACACTTAATTACAACAACTGCCAAAATTGGCACAATTTAAATAAACAAATGACATGGCTTAGTCACATTTACTTTAACTAAATTAAATACACACATATAAACCAAATTTACAAATAAACAACTTTTACAATGAGGTCCATGTTTCTTGGTATTCATGGATTATAACATAGGTTCCAATTTTGGGTCCCCGACTTAGATCCATGGTCAACTATTCCTGCACACTCATTGCACACATTAGTAGGTTCAAAATAATATGATATAGAAACATAATACAACATCAATACTACATTGCATATAAACTATATCTAAATTTTAATTTAAATAAACATACCATCAGTTTCATAAACCAATTTTCATCACAATTTGCATCCACATATTTGTTCCCATATATGACATCATCATAAACATAAACTGAATCAAAACAAAAATTATCTCGAGTGTACCCTGATTAAATAATCAGGTACTAAATATTGTATAGTCAGAAAATAGAAGCACTTCCATTGTAGACGTGTTTATCCTTTTGAGTAAGTGGTTTGGGGTCATCTCAAGCACCTTGAATGGGTTCTTGATCTTGACATGGCTTCCTCCCTATTCTGTTCCTCTTTCCACTCCTGTTTGGCTTGATTTCTGCATTCTAGATGGCAGACTGGTGATTCTAGGCTTCAGGGTCAAGGTCGACATTTTACGTCTATGTTGAACTTGACCCTGACCTAGGTTAGGGTTGACCTTGACCCTAATGTAGGTCAGGGTCGACCTCAACCTTGACCCAGGGTTCAGATCTTGGGGTCTTGCAGTTTCAGGAGGTCGGCCTTTGCAAAAAGTATTTCCCGCTTTCGGGTCGGCTGTTTCGGGTTCTGATGTGTTGATTCCTAAATTATATTTAATATAGGTCCTCTCCTAGGGGTAAAGGCTTTAATGGAATTTAATTCTCCTATGTAGGCCTCCTTGGAAGATTGTGCCCAAATTTCATATAAAAGGGAAGCTTT
>MU224128.1:2461171-2473314 GCA_018584345.1 Thuja plicata | reverse complement strand
AATCAACCTTGATGAGGAGGACACTCTCGATGATCCTATTGATCTTAGTGATGAATATGAGACCGTTGATCTTGATAATGATTTACCTCATATGCTATCAACTCAATTAACAATTACACCTAGTATTAAGCATTTTGATTCTCAAGAGGATCCTTGTTTGGAATTGGCTATCATTCCTACTATATTGGATATAGTCCCTCTTGCGAGTTGCCCACCTACCCTAAATAACATAAGCCAAGATGGGGAAGGTTGAAAACATGTTTGATTGGCTCATATTTTATGGTAGTCCTATTTGTGTTTATATGTTGTAATGTGCTTCCCCCGTAATATGTTTCTAAATTTTTGTTAGATTCTTTTATACGATCCTTGTTACTCTGTTGGTATAAGGTGATAATAGAATCACAACTGTTGTTTAATTCTTCTATATGTATCTACATTCTTCTATATGTTGTTTCATGTTATGTTGTACTTGTGCTATTGTTTGTAATTTTTTTCCTTGTACAATCTTCTTGGATCTACGACATGGTAGCACTAATTATTTTTGGTCTCCAGGTTGTGGTCCGAAAAGATTCTTCTTCATAATTCTTAAGTTTCTTTCCTCCTTTGTGATTGTAGTTCTACTTTCTTTGGGGAATGATGTCAATTCATTTGCAATAATATTGTATTTCTATGTACATGTTATCTTATGATCACATTGAACCCACATTAGGTAGATCCCTTTTGTGTTCTTATGTATGTTTATGTTTCATTTCCCTTTATTTGTCTTCCTTTGGGGGCATATCGCAGTGGAAACGTAATCCGTAGAGTTGCTGATGTTTCCATTAAAATCATTGCTCCTATTAAAGTGTTAGCAATGAATTTAATTTGGGGGCATACACTCTACTCACTTTTTTTCACACACACGCATGTTCAAAATAGTTTTCAAGATATACAAACTTTTACCTTTATGGATTAAAAGAATCTAATCCTTAAAGCATGGTCACACATTTTTATTTTTTTTAGGATCTCTTGATCCCTCTAGTTTAAATTTACACGGATCTCTTGATCCCACTAGTTTTCAATTTACAATAATTTGATCCCTTTAAGAACGGATCTCCCTGATGGGTTGACTAGTGAGTAGCCACATTCACTTGGCAGTTCAATTCCATCTTTCTAGTTACACTTTTTGTGTGGTTCACAATGAGACATAAGTTCTCATTGGGCGAGATAATCACACCCTCTCTCTCTCTCTCTACTTAACTAAGTGATTTCTCTCTTATCGTGATCTTAGGGTGTATAAAGACTTAAGTCCCTTGGGGGATTGAGGGTTTCTTTATCCCTTTTGGTTTTGATAAGATTGTCTTTTCTGTATATTCTCCTTTACCAAGAGTTTGTGTTGAGCTCATACTCTTGCTAAAGTGGGGGCTAAATGTATACTCAAAAAATGGAAGCACTCCCATTGTAGACATGTTTAGCCTTCTGAGTAATTAGTTTGGGGTCATGGCAAGCACCTTGAATGGGTTCTTGATGTCGACATGGCTTCCTCCCTGTTCTGTTCCTCTTTCCACTCCTGTTTGGCCTAATTTTTGCATTCTGGATGGCAGACTGGTAATTCTGGGCTTCAGGGTCAAGGTCGACATTTTAGGTCTATGTCGACCTCGACCCTAACCTAGGTCAGGGTCAACCTCAACCTTGACCCAGGGTTCAGATCCCAGGGTCTTGCAGTTTCAGGAGGTCGACCTTTGCAAAATGTATTTCCCACTTCCACGTCCGCTATTTTGGGTTCCGATGCAGTGATTCCTAAATTATATTTAATATAGGTCCTCTCCTAGGAGTAAAGGCTTTAATGGAATTTAATTCTCCTATGTAGGCCTCCTTGGAAGATTGTGCCCAAATTTCATATAAAAGGGAAGCTTTCTCTCTCATTTTCTCTAACCATCATCAAATGAGCTAAGTCTTCTAATCAAGCATCTAGCATTCCTAATTGAGATCAAGCATTATCAAGTGAAGTTCAAGCAAGAAATCAATCAAGATTTCAAGAAATCATTCATCCATTCAAGTATCCATTTTCATGAAGGAGATCCATTGGAGGCCATTGAAGGATTGAAGCTACAAGGTGCCCTTTTGGTGATCTCTCCATCCACCTTCTTCCAAGCCTATTCCAAATTCAAGAACCCATTCAAGACTTGGTGTTGGAGATCCACAAGCAAGAGATTGAAGAAATCCTACCTTTCTACATTCTACATTTGAGGCATACTTGTGGATTCAAGGATTCGAATCCTCCACAAGGACTTTTTCAAGCAAGGTGAATTTATGCATTTGCTTTGTCCATTTCTGCAATTTCAATTACATATATTTGAGGTTAATTCCAAAACCCGGGTTTGACCAAGGCAAACCCCTCCCCCACAACAAAACAATCTCCTTTTTCTTGTAGGTACAGGTACAAAAAAGTGGATTTGAACCCTTTTCAGCAAACTTTCGGGATCCACGAACAAAGTCACTTTCGGATCTATATAGACCAGGGTCGACATTATTGGCTCAGGGTTGACATTTGTGGGTCAAGGTTGACCTTTTTCATAAGAAAACATAAGAATGGAAAATGATTTCTGGGTTTTGTTCATCTCTGCGTTTCAGTTTGGTATCAACTATCAATTTTTTCAGAAATAGTCTACAGACCTCAGAAATAGCATTCTTTGATCTGCAATATTTCAAGATTAGTGATTTTCTCAGATCTTTTCAATTACAATCATATATCATTCCTATACATAGAGATTACAGAATTTAAGGTATCTCCTTTATTATTCTCCTTTCCAAATAGTTGATTCATTTGTGCATTAACCCTTCTTTAGGATTGATCAACTTGGATCTCCCATTTGTGCATTTGAGGATAAAAAGGAACATCTTATCTTCTCCTTAGTCACAATTGCAATACATAATCAATTCAATTCAATCAAGGTTAAAATAATCCAATACAATCTAGGTAATTCAAAGAACAATCTACACATCAACACCTTACATTTCAAGATAATCAATTTACAAACAATCTATAAATCAAATCAATCATTTTTATATCTTATCCATTTTATCTATTACATTTTGGTAAAACCTCTCATTTCTTATTGTACAAATATATAACATAGGATTCAACAAATACTTAAATACATAAGAGTCTCAATAGTCAAAGTATGTCTAAGTAAATAATCACTGAAATCATAAAATATAAGTCAATAAGCTATGACGATCTAAGGTAGGTCTCACATCCACCCCCTCTAGGCATGAAATTCATCCTCGAATTCATCGAAGAGGTGAGGGTACTGGTATCTCATTTGTGTTGTGTCCTCCCAAGAGGCTATAACCTCGTCATAGAGATCCCATTGGTTCCTAACCTGGTCCAGCTCTCAGCCTCAAAGGCCCAATGTCTGTCGAGCCAATATATTAATTGGCTCCAAAGCCAGTTTCCTGTCTAAATCCACCTGAAAAGAATCCCAATATATCACATGAGACTCAACATATATATACTTCTACAATACTAAAACATGAAACACATCATGGATACGTGACAGGCTAGGTGGAAACACTAAATGGTAAGCAACTGGTCCTATCCTCTCAAGGATCTCAAAAGGTCCAACAAATTGAGGTGCAAGCTTAGAGCCCTTTCCAAAGTGGATTAGACTCTTATATGGTCACACTCTCAAGAAGACCCTGTCTCCAACTAAATAGGCTCGATCAATCCTCTTCGCATATGATACTTCTTCGACCTATCTTGAGCTTCCACTAGATGCTGTCTAATCAAGGTCACCTGCTACTCTATATCTCTGACTAGCTCAGGACAAATGGAAAATCTATCCTTAATCCTATCCCAACTGAGTGAGGTCCTGCATGGCCTACCATAAAGAGCCTGGTAGGGAGGCATACCCAAGGATGTTTGGTGCCCGTTGTTATAGGAAAACTCCACTAGGTGGAGGTATTCCTCCCACTGGGTTTGATGGTCCATGACGTACATGTGTAGCATGTCTTCTAACACTTTATTGACCCTTTTGATCTACCCATCAGTCTCAAGATGATAAGATATACTGAAATTAAGCCTAGTGCACATAGCTTCTTGAAGTTTTCTCCAAAAGGATGAAGTGAAAATAGAATCTCTATCTGAGATGATCTTATGAGGTATGCCACAAATTCTAACTATATCTTGCAAGAACATCTATCACACTGCTAGTGCAGTAAAGGTAGTTCGCACAAGTGAAAAATGAGCCACCTTGGTCAACTTGTCGACTGTCACCATGATGGAATCATGACGATGAGAAGACATAGGAAGACCTGCTAGAAAGTCCATAGAGATGGTGTCCCATTTCAACACTGGTATCTCATGAGACTAAAGAAGACCACCTGGATGATGATGTTCTTCTTTCACCCTTTGGCATTCTAGGCATCTAGCTACCATCTCAACAATCTACAATCTCATGTCGGGCCAATGGTAAAACTGTCTCAAATCGGCATGCATCTTCTTAACTACAAGATGCGCTACATAAGGGTCTTTGTGAGCCTCTAGCATCACAAACTCATGCAATCCCTTGGAAGTAGATATATAGATACATCCTCTATGATACAATAGTCCATAGGACTCCAAAGTATACTCTGAATACTTCCCCTCAAGGGGTCTCCAAGATTGAATCAGCTCACAAACTTCTACATACATCTCATCCTCATGTAAGTGATGAAGAATGTGATCTCTCAAATTTGCAGTAGTGGACATAGAAGAAATCTCATGCCGTCTCCTACTCAAGGCATCTACGACTATGTTCTCTTTCCCCTTAATGTAATGGAAATCAAAATAATATTCACATAAGAACTCCGTCCATCTCCTTTGTCGATGTACTGAAGACTCTGATGGTCTGAATGAAGCTCATACTGATGTCCTAAGAGGAAATGTCACCATCTTACTAGGGCATACACCACTTCTGTGAGCTTAAGATCATAGTAGGGCAGTTGATCTCATGAGTCTTTAGTTTTATAGACTTGTAGGCTACAACTTTCCCACCTTGCATAAGAACTTCTCCTAAACCATCCAAAGAAGCATATGTGCAAACTACAAAGTCTTCCGAGGGCTCTGGCATGAAAAGAATGGGTGCACTGGTAAGTTCCCTCTTGAGCTACTAAAATTCTCTATCACACTTCTAAGTCCACTCAAACTTCTTTCCCTTTCGCTAAAGAGAAGTGATCGGGGTGTGCTACCCATGAGAAACCCTCAACAAACCATCTGCAATAACTAGCTAATCCCATGAAACTCCTAACCTTGATCATAGTGGTAGGTGCTGGTCAATCCATAATGACATTAATCTTTGATGGGTCTACTGATATCCCATCACCTATAATAACATGCCCTAGATACTTGACCTCTGTCCTTAAGAAAGCACACTTCGACAAGCTGCCATACAACTGATTGCCCCTAAGACACTGCAAGACTTGTCTTAGGTGTTCTTCATGCTCTTTCTCATCCTTGGAACATATCAAGATTTCATCGAGAAACACAACTACAAACTTGTCAAGGAAGGTATGAAATACTCCATTCATAAGACTCATGAATATAGCTAGAGCATTCGTAAGATCAAATGGAACCACAATGAATTCGTAGTGGCCATATCTAGTGCGAAATACAATCTTGTGAATATCACTATCCACGATCCTCAACTAACGATATCCTTATTTAAGATCTATCTTTGAGAATACTTGGGCACATTGTAACTAATCAAATAGGTCATCGATACTAGGAAGTGGATACTGATTCTTGATGGTTACTTTATTCAACTATCGGTAATCCATGCACAACCTAAGAGATCCATCTTTCTTATTCACGAAGATAACTGGTGCACCCCAAGGAGAAACACTAGGATGAATTTTTCCTTTCTCTAACAGTTTCTCAAGCTGTATCTTGAGCTCATTAACCTCATTAGTGGTCATCCTATAAGGTGCTCTAGAAACTGGCTCTACTCTTGGTACTAGATCTATGTGAAAATCATCCGCTCTATGAGGAGGCATACCGGGTATCTCTAAAGGAAAAAAATATACAAATTCCTAAAGAATGGGGAAGTCATCAGTGAGAATTTTCCTTCTCTTCTTCTTCCCTATCGCTAATGGTGATAACATACAACTGGCATCCCTTCCGCATGCACCGCTTAAGTTGCATAGAGAAAATCACACGAAGGGATACAAGTCTCTAGATTCTTGAAATCACTGTAGTTGTACCATAATCATCCCAACATTCGATCTTCTTCTTATGAAAATCTAGCTTGGCACTATGGGCACTTAGCCAGTCCATGCCAAGAACTAGACTGTAAGATCCAAGGGGAGTAACTCTGAGATCTGCTAAGGTGGTTATGCCACCAATCTGGACCAGACAATCTCTAACCATCGAAGTAATAGAAACTCTAGCTCTTGAAGCTAACTCTACTTCCCATCTAACCTCTTGTCTAGCTGCCACTAGACCACAACGCTCCACAAATGATGGAGAAAAAAAGGAGTCAGTATCTCCTATATTAAATAAAATAGAAACATCACTACCTCTGATCTTATTTGAAGCCTCAATGATGGTAGCTTGGGGATTTTCCTGGCAGTTATCCATCACTGGAAATACCATGTGGGCCTTTCCCCTATCCCCAACTATCAGTTCTGACATTTCTACACACTGACTACCAGCCTAGGGACACTCTCTAGCCATGTTCCCCATGGTACCACAAGTGTAACATGGTCTACGTGCCTGAACCTGAATGCCTTGAGGTTTGGAGTACTATGAATCGACGGTCCTAGAAGACCCACTATAACCACCCCTAGCAGATTGCTGAGTCTATGCTGGATGTGTATAAGGTGCATGTGGTCTCTAGTCCTTCCTAAGACCTTGTGTCTACCACTGCTTGGGCTTAGAGACCTACTGTGCCTGTGCTGGTCTCTCTCGCTGGCTCTACTGAGACTGTTGTGGCTACTATGATTATGGGTCCTGAATGACCCCAAAGAGTACCTTTGATTCCCCTTCCATGGGGGTTTCTGATATCTTGAGGCTTGGGTTGTGGGATTATGGTTCTGAGACCTATCCCTAGCATCCTTTGGACCTCTAAATATCTCTTCGGCCACTAAAGCTCTGTCCACTATGAACCTTAAGTCCTCTAAAGGTACCATGTGTATCCTATTTGATATCACATGATTCAAACCCTTGATAAATCTGTTTACCTACAACTTCTCATCCCCTATGTACTTCACATAAGGGAGGAGATCAAGAAACCTGCCCTCATATTGGGCTACTGAGAGTCCCCTTTGCCAGAGATCATGAAACTCATCAATACGATGTTGCCTAAAATTTTCTAAGACATATCAAGCTTTGAAAATCTTGAGGAAAGCATCCCAAGTAAGGGTGTTAATGATTAAGTGTCCCTTGGATTCCTTGTGTCTCCACCAAGTGGAGGCTTGGTCTCTAAGTAGGAGAATAGAAAAACATGCTCTAAGGTTGCTACCATAATTACACAACCTAAAACACCTCTTGAGGCTTAGAAGCCAAGAATCTGCACCTGTCCCATCTATTCCTCCTAAGAATGGAGGTGGTTTGAGCTGCATCAACTCTGTAATCTGATTCCCAATGTCAGGGGGTGCTCTTTCAAACCTTTGGGCCTCTATCCTAGGAATAATCATTGGTCCTCCAATGGACCCTACTTCCTTCTAAGCTTGATTCTCACCAAACCTAGGAGGTGGGATCCTTCTTTTCTCTTTGGTGGAGGACCCATGTCCTTTTGAATTATGTTTCTCATTCTGCTGTAACACTAGAGGCATACGGTCTAGTATAAGTCCGACCAAATTTGGAAAGGCCTGAAGTAATGCTGCATTTGGATCAGGAAGTGGTTCAGGAGGCAGACTCTGATACCCTCCATGATCCTCTACCTTAGGTCATACCTCCTTGTGAGCTGTGAGGGTACATCTCCAACCACACCCTTGTCTATGGGTTAGTCGAGTGACAGGAGGAATCCTACACATTAAAGGACAAAGTTTAGTGATTACATAGTGGGTTAGGTACCCAATGTTGCTAACATGGCACTGATACCAAAATGTCATGCCCAATAGTTGGGAAAAAATACACCAACAAAAATGTTTAAAACACGCTAGAGGTTTACTAAGTTATCCTAAAGGCTTCATGTGCAAGAAAAATGATGCAGAGGGAAACAATTAACAAACTAAGGTTACAGTGAAGCCTTGATTACAATATTTGAAAATAAATGCTTGCAAGATCCTACATCTAGTTGTGAAACTTCTCAAAATGAGGTTGACCATGAAGGCTCACCTCCCAACCTAGACCTTTTCAAGGTCACCCCCGAGCTAGGGGATCTAGAATGGAATGAGAAACACTCAAGAAATCACAATCTCATAGAAAGCATAGATATTCACAAAACATCAGAAAAACTTCCCATACCTAGAAAGACAGTGAGAAGGTCTCTAAGAGTCATTCTTAAAAACATGGGTGGTGGTAGACAGTTACAGGAGGAGAAGCCTAAGTTTAAAATTAAAACCAAAAGCCACACATGGACTTGAAATGACCATCTACACAAGATGCAGTCATAAATAAATCATTCTTATGCCTCCCATGTGCCCTCATGCCATACTTTTTATCATGAGAATCAAGAACCCCATGTATTTCCCTCCTCACATGGGAGACTCTGCACTAAATTGGAGTCACTTCCTACCACCCCCTTCAAGGTTAGTCTTCCCTCCTAAGGGTGAGTGTGCCTTGAAGAAATCTCATTCACACAAAATTCACAAAATAAATACAACAAACTAAAACCCCAAAAACTCAAACTTTGAAGAACATTAAATTTGCATAGGACTCCATTAATAGAGCTCCAAGATAAGAACATACATAAACAAAGAAAACTACTCTAAGAGAAACCAACCTTACTCCAAAGCTTAAGGAAAACTAAAAATCTGAGATGAGCTATCCTTCCAAGTCTTCTCTTCAAAAGCTCCTTCAATCTGAAATGTCTCTAAAGGTAGAGAGTGGGCAAACAACCCAAGATCTCCCTAGAACCTTCTCTATAAAGGAAAACCTCCAAAAAATGTGGAACCAATCAAGGATGAGGTGACCCTAGCCATCCCTTTCTTCCCACTTGTCTTTCTTCTCCATGAATGGAGTTAAATGCAACTTGGAAAGAAAAGAGAGGTTAACCAAAACCACACAACTCTTCAAATTCGCTCAAGTTGAAAAAGGAGACTTTAGGGGAGTCATAATTGAGTTTTAAGGCTCTTAATGGGTTGAAATTGACCCCTAATCCCTAGGGTACCAAGTTGGGTAGCTAAAATTGATCCCGGTTACCTTCTGGGAGCCTAAAAGACCCTCCTAAACTCCACCTAAAGTTTACCCACATATTATTAAGTCAAGTTGAACATCTAGAAACTTTCTAACCTTGAGTAGGCTTGGGTACTACACTAAGGTAACCCCTTGTTAACCGTACACCTATCCTTGTCATACTAACTAGCTACGACAACACTTAATTGCAACAATTGCCAAAATTGGCACAATTTAAATAAACAAAGGACATGGCTAGTCACATTTTCTTTAACTAAATTAAATCCACACATACAAACCAAATTTATGAATAATTTTTTTTACAATTAGCTCCATGTTTCTTTGTATAAATAGGACCTTGGAATTCATAGAATATATCATAGGTTCTAATTTTGGGTCCCTGAATATAACATCATCAATACTACATTACATATAAACTATATGTGTATTTGAATTTAAATAAACATATCATCAATTTTCTAAACCAACATCACAATTTGCATACACATATTTGTTCCCATATATGACATCATCATAAAATGAAACTAAATCAAAACATAAAGTATCTCGAGTGTACCCTAATTACATAATTAGGTATTGAATATATAACATAGGATTCAACAAATCCTTAAATACATAAGAGTCTCAATAGTCAAAGTATGTCTAAGCAAATAATCAATGAAAGCATAAAAGATAAGGCAGTAAACTATGAAAATCTAAGGTAGGTCTCACAAGATTACCTTTCTATCCTGAGTTTGAGTATCCATGCCAATAGGGTTTCTGAGCAGAAGACCAATGGAGTAAATAATATTGTCTTGCCAGAATTCTAAGTGAAGCCTTGGAAGATGAATCAAGACAAGAACTCGTGAGGAAATCTCCTCTGCTAAGTTGAAGTTCACATGCCAAGGTTTGATAAAGAGCCCAACTTGGTTAAAGAAAAAAGGCCCCCCCTTGAAAATATTTATGTTTTTCCACCATGCAAGAGAAGATAACCAAAAAATAATTACTAGAAGCCAAAACTATCTCCATGTCCCCTTCGGGGTTCTAAAATTTTCTCGCCCAAGATTTCAGAACTTGTAAGGAAAGGTGAAGCCCCAAAATTTTACAGATAAGTGCATGATTTCTCCAATATGCAATTTCATCAACAACCAATTCTAGTTGAATTACCAAAACTGGACGCTCTTGACATCTCTCTAAACATCCATTCACCTTCTTCATTTTTTAAACTCCCTTCGAAGAGACAACACCCTCACGTGAATTTTTATTTGTATATTTTATACTCTCATGCATAGAAAGGGATGAATCGGATATATCCATGACCTTAGAGATCATTGGACTCTGAGAGACCCTGAGAAGAGCCATGCAGACCCCTCTGACCCAAAGAGCCCCAGTTGCCTACCAAAGAAATCCTCAGTAGAAAAAAACAACCCACAAAAGAAAGCCTCACACCAGAATCTGATAAAACACCTGCACCAAAAACTATATAAAGGAAGAAAAATACCAGTGTATACAGTCTAACATTATCCTCCAAAACCAAACTCTTCCACCAGTCGAGCTGTAACTTTTCCCAATGCAATTTTACTACAAACGAACCAAAGGAAACTAAAGGGGAGGGGCCCTCATCCTTCCAAACCCCAACACATTATCTCCAAGACTCCCCCGCACGCAACAAAACTCAAACAAAGGCTAGAGCATGCATGCCCTAGCCACTACCATATGCAACCCGTCCACCATCGTTCATTACTCATTTCCATTCATTAAACTTATGAGATTGGTACTAATACCCTCTCTCCTTATTGCAACCATAACATGAACCTAATTATTTTCACAATTCATCAGTTTTGTTTTGGTCATGATTGGATCTTTGCAAGTGGATGTTTGTAGTTGATTTGATGCTATCATTTCTTCATTGTGACAGGTTTGTTGCACAAACATCATTTGCTAAATGACCTACCAATCGAACTCATGTAATACACAAATGTATGCAACTAATAGCCCAACATTTTCCCTTATTGACCTTCCACACCTCTCCAGCGTACCCATTGCACACCAAGGTGCAATTGCTGGTTAGTAGTTAAAAAATGAGTAATGTAGTTAATTACAAATTTAGATTATTTTTCTTTTAATATAAACTTGACCAAATTTAGCTAAAAAAATAATAATAATTGTTGTAATTCTATTGTAATAAAATATGGCTTTACATATTAAATATAAAAGTTTACATTTATATTTTGTATTCAATAATATTATAAAACTAAAAAAGAATTGTCAAAAAAAAATATTTTTTTAAAATTTGAAATGATTTAAAAATTACTTATGCAATAAAAAATGATTAGGAAATTTAGACAATCAATCTATCAAAATATACAAATTTTTTTTAATGAATCAAATTTACAAATGCAATAGTATTCATTATAAACAAAACCTACCACCATAAGCATTAATTAAAAAAACTTATTCATAAACCCTACAAAATTGAATCATTTAACCATGAAATTCAATTTTACGAGTATAGAATTGGTTGCATCTACCCTCGAGATGTTCACTTCAAAATGAACATATTCGATTCCCTATTAAAATATAGTTTTCACATTCTCTTTTTTCCTACAAAAATCAGATTATATATGTGTGTATATATATATGTACATATATATATGTATGTATATATATATATGTATATATATGTATGTATGTATGTGTATATCTCTATATGTGTATATATATACATATACATATACATACATAATACACACACACACACATATATATATACATATATATACACATATATACATATGTATGTATGTATATATGTATGTATATATATACACATACATGTACATGT